>CM030366.1:229439116-229620671 GCA_017893485.1 Hemerocallis citrina | reverse complement strand
CCAAATTCGAAGTGGACAATCGAACGAAGATGAAAAATGCAAGAATTTCGTGAGTGAATCGACGAAATTTGGTGGGTTAATGGCCGAAATTAGAGCTAATCTAGGATGGGTTAGAGTTTCGGGGTTAGAAGGGGAGGAGGAAGATAGAGAATTAAACAGAAAAGTGATATCTGATTTCGAGTTTGGGGGTTAAAGACCCAATCGACACTCGCTTTTTCAAAAAGATAGTTTGGGCTAAATTCCCTCGTTTTTTGAGAAAGCGAGTGTGGGTAGGTGCAAAACCAAAACATCAGACTCGCTTTCCGAAAAAGCGGCGAGGATTTAGCCAAACTCGTTTTTTCAGAAAGCGAGTATAGCATTTTGGGAATTCTTTAAAAAGTAGGGCAGTTTGGGAAAAACTTTCAAAAAGTGGGACAGTTTGGGAAAAAATTCCTATACTTATGGAAACATGGACTTACCCCAATTTATAATTATTTTTCAACATATACTAATAGAAATATTGACTTTTATTTACAACTAATTATTGTCATACTATTCAAACTTTTTTTTTATAGGAAATATACTATTCAAACTTGAGCTACATAATTATTGATTTACTGTTTACAAGGCTTTTCATATGCTGTATCGTTCTGAAGACATGTCGCAGGCACGTGCCCACGGGTAAATCTAGTTCTTCTATATATTTTGATAGTTTTGTCTAATATCTGAAAGCCGATGACGAGGATAAGATAAGAAGCAACAAGTCAAAAATAATAAAAAAAACCCTCCCCTCTCTCAAAGTACTTAAAAAGATTATTCTTAAATTCACAAAAAAACCTTTGTTATCCACCAATTTATCCTCGTTGTGATTACTTAGGACCTCAAATATCCTAAAATTTACGCAATTACTCCGAAAAATTAGAAGAAAAAAAAAGAGTAGAAATGTGTCCTGTTTTGATTGGCTTTTATTTGCATTTGTGTTTTATACTGAATAACTAGCTGATTATTATCGATCAAAATATCAAATGGATGGATGTCCTCTCCTCCTCTTCTCCCCTGAATAGGGGGGGGGGAGGGGGGGGGGGGGGGGGAGAGAGAGAGAGTTATCGTTAACTCCACTCTGCCGCTCTTTCCCGCCACTTCCAGACGAAGCAACTTCAGAGATAGAAGAAGAAGAAGTAGCAATGAGTGTTTCTTTTACAAAACAATAATTTTTTTAATGTGGGTAAAAATACAGCCCATTCTGAACCGTTTGATCTCCTCAAAATGAGCGAATCTTTCTAAATCTGGCTCAATACTTACTAGATCACTTATTGGTCAGTTTTTTCAACTAGACACATAGGGGAGGGTCAACCGGCCCATTAGGGTTTCCTCTCTCTGCCTATAAATACCAGACAGCCACCCCATTGGAAAGGTAATGTCATTTTAGCCTCTCAAACCCTAGCTTTCATTTCCTCAAGTGATTGACGAGATTGTGGGAGGGTCTGTCGTCGAGATCTCTCTCGGTGTTTCTAGGCATTGTGCAGGTGTTCGAGGCGGCCATCAACCAGCATCACCACCTCTTCTACTCTTCACAAAACCCCCATTTTAGATCCAGATCGGTGGCTGAGATCTGTCTCTCCCTCTACAACTAACAAGAACTCACATTTGTTGCTCCCACCACTAAATTAGCAGCATCGGATGACACCGTCTATGGAAAAATCAGGAATATCCAGGACTAGACTCCGTTCCTGTTCCACTACTATCCCCTTCCATGCTACCCATAGCCAAGAGAGCGGTTACGACAGGATGCCATCCCGACTCTCCTCATTCTCATCCGTCTCGCAGCCATGTGAACACACAAGGGTCTCAAAGGCAGCGAGTCGATGGTCCTTTGGGACCGGGCCCGAGTGCTTCATGCTCGATCGTGAGGCAACCCGAGCGCCCGATGCTTGATGACCTTTGGAACGTCATCAATAATCAGCAGACTGTGGATGACCCCCAGCATGAGGTCAGCCGATTGAGGGACGGGGCTGCCCCCTTCGACCAGGCTCTGCCCTTTAGCATTTACCCATCCCATGATCGGGATTAGAGGCACAGCCACTCCTCGAGAGATCATCCACCCCCAAACGGTCGAGGCGAACAGGTCCCGATCACGAGAGTCGAGTTCAGGAATGAGGTCCTCCAGGCCTTTCAAGGTGGCCCTAGAACCAAGCATCAAAATGGCAACCCTCGCCAGTAGGAGGAAGCCTAGGGTAGCGAGTCTCACGGCTTGACTCGGTCGGCAAGATGGGATGATGCCATCCTCAAGTGCCTTCAAGATATGGAAAATTGCCTCGCCCGGATCGTCGAGGGCGGAGAACAATCCAATAGAGGGTATCAGCCTACCCGATCCCTGTTCTCCGCTCGAATCCTCGACACTCCGATCCCGAGGAATTTCAAACCGCCTCAATTTGAGGTGCACAATGGAGAGAGTGATCCTACAAATCACATGAAAGGGTTCAAAACCCTCATGATAATTCAAAGCGCTTCATATTCTTTTCTCTGTCGCGCATTCCCAGCCACCCTGCGTGGTTTGGCACAGGAGTGGTTCTTAAATCTTGCCCTCAACTCAATTTTCTCATTCGACTAGCTCGAGGCGAGCTTCCTTACTCACTTCGTGACCAGTTGCAAGATCGAGAAGACGAGTGCATCCCTTCTGGACCTTAGAGAGAAGGAGGAAGAGTCACTTTCGAACTTTGTGCGGAGGTTCATCGCCGAGGCTAGGGCGGTCTCTTCTTTCGACGCCGGTGTCGCGTCCGCAGCCTTCAGGCAAAATGTTCGCCATAGCCTTCAGCCTGAAGGCCTCCTTGGCGAAGAAGCCGCCTATTGATTTTCCTGACTACCTCAATAGGGTTGAAAAGTATATCCGAGCTGAGGAGGCTCTGCACCCTGAGGGTCTGAATGAAACATCAGCCAGGAGGAAGAGAAAGGTCGATGATTCCGAGCATGCGAAGAAGGCTCAGAAAGATGCATTCGGTCAGAGATGGCCACCTCCTGTTCCCCGCTTTGAAAGGTTCACTCCGCTATCTCAGAGTGTGTCAGTTATCCTCATGAAAATTGAGGATAAGGGGATCATCCGCCATCCTCCCTGATCCAACAACAAGAATAAGAATAACCAGAGATTCTATTGTCGGTTCAATCGGGACCACGGGCAAGAGACTGATAATTGTCGGGCCCTCAAAGATGAGATTGAGGCCCTCATCTAAAAAAGGAACCTAAGGGAGTTCACCCGAACTAACCCGAGGGCCTCATCTAAAGAAGGTACCTAAGGGAGTTCACCCGAAATGATAATTGCCGGGCCCTCATCTTTTTGTTGGATTTAGCAAGTTCCACATTCCATGTTATGGTTGAAGTTATACAACACTTATAACTGTTTAATCTTAAGGGTTGTCATTAATTAATTTGCACATCCTTTTTTTTTATAGGAAAACCTAATTTGCATACTTTGTCCCTTAGATAAATTTGGAAATACGGCATTATTCGAAGCTGTGAAAAATGGACACGAAAGAGTACGTGGCTTCCTTACTTTCCACAAGTGGGGCAATTTTGACGCTTAGTGATGTTGGTAGCCAACTTTGTGGTGCTGTTGCAAGGGGAGATTCAGATTTTTTGAAGAAGGTTCTAACTTATGGCGTTGATCCGAATTCAAAAGATTATGACCACCGTTCACCCCTTCATATAGCTGCTGCGGAGGGTATATATAATATTGCAAAATTGCTTATTGAGAACGGAGCAAGCGTTCTTGAAGTGGACAGGTGAGTCACTTGACTTCATTGTTCTTTCTCTTTGTGGGTAAGATTGGTTCATCGCACAGAAAATAACATAGCATAACATAACATAAAATAAAATCAATTGTTTGCAAGACTGACTAAATAAAGAATGCTTCAGCTATATGCTACTATTTATTTAACTAGTGTTCATGGCCTTACTATTTTGCACAAACATCTCAATATGCAGGCGGGGAACTACTCCATTGGATGAAGCATGAAAAGGTGGCTGCAAATTATTGGTGAGGCTATTAGAAGATGCTAAATCTGAAGAGTTGTACAGTTTCCCTAGATCAAGAGCCTAAGAAATCCAAGGTATGTAGGACAATTTCATCATTTTTGTAGGGGGTTTCAGTATCTTATTTATTTATTATTTAATATAAAGTGAATGAAGAAATTAATATGTCATCGATCTTCATTAGCCATCAGTTTCTTTTGTTCATACTAAATTATTCCCTATTTACATGAAACTGGTAACCCTGAAAGTTTTTGTACATCTTAGTCTCTTTGTTGTATTTTCTTCATAACCATTTAGGGCAACCAGCCAGACTAATAAGTTCATCATTATACCTAGTTTGGTGTTTTTCTTGTAACAACATATCCTATCCTATGTTACCAATTTTCATGCTTCGAGGTAATGTACTGCATAGCGCACTTGTACCCTCAGATTCATTCATTCTTGAATAAGAAATGTTTACTGTAAGAAGACATACTCCTCAGTTAGATCCATATCCATTCTTGAATACAAACTTCTTACTGTAAGAAGACTTTTAGCCATTCCTACTAATATCCTAGAAAATTACTTCAGTTTAATTGCAGCCCTTCACGAAAAAGCCTTAGCTCTCAATTAATGAATAGCTCGATCAATACCAACTGACAACACCACAGATCATTATATGTTCTGTCAGGTATAGTATATGCTAATTACAGTTGCTATTTTTTGATATAGCTAATAATATACATCCACGCAAATGCACGGTTTTTGCTTTCCATCCATGGGATTCCGAGGGAAAGAGAATAGAAGGGTAATGCTTTGGGTACCGCATACAATGGAGGAGCTGATTAGATCCTCCGCAGCAGCTTCAATGCTTCAATGCTCCGGTACATTCATTCTTTCCGAGGAAGGTGGCAGGATACTTGATACTGAGATGATTTCTGATGGTCAAAAAATGTACTTGATTTCAAATGATCAGGATAGATCCACGACATAATATTGTATATATGTATGTATGTATGTATGTATGTATGTATGTTTGTGTGTGTGATCTATTAGTTTGACTTTATTATATCTCATTGCATAATTATTATTTTTTTATCGTTAACGGTAGGTCGAAGGCCCTTGCGTTCTATTAAAATAAATTAACAAAAAATACAACAAAAAAGAAGGATTATGAAGTTTATGAAACTTAATAGGCTGGGCCATAGAATTCATACTCCCCAACCAATAAACAAATAATACGACAAAATCTAATTCTACCTGTCGACCGACCTCGCAAAAAAAAAGTTTCTCGTGCCAACCTAATTTGACCTGAATAGGTCAAGCATTGAGTTCATTCTATCATCCCCTCGCTTGTACACTGTTTGTCATCGCCGCCACTGACAACCACAACTGTCGTCGCCCCAACTACAACACAAACGCCAACCTCAAGCTCCTTAACGCGAGAGACACCGCAGACACCCACCAATCTTACCTGAACATGTCCAAATTGAGGGTTTGTTCTCATCCCTTATCTTGACCATTGTTGACTGTCCTCCCCACCACTCTGCAACGAGAGCTGTCGTCGCCCCCGACGGTACCACAAATGGCACCTCCAAGCCTATAGATATGTGAGAAACCACATGCATCCCTTCAATATGACATGAATATGTCAATATTTAGTCATTCTCTTAATACCTAGCTTGCCCGTCGTCTATTGTTACCCACAATTGCAACTTGTCGTCGTACCAACGGTAACACGAACGCCACCTCTAAGCCCCCTGGTACGAAACAAACCCTAGGCACCCACACAATTCAACCTGAATAGGTCAAACTGAAACCCTTTCTCTTATCACCAATTTTGTCCATCGTTCTCTGTTACCTCCAACCTCCACCGCAATGGCCGTCGCCCCCAATGGTAACACAAACGTCACCTCCAACCTCTCTAACATGAAAGAGGCCTCAGTCACCCACTCAATTTGACATGAACAGATCAAAATTGAGCTCAAACTTTGAACTTGCTTGACCACCGCCGCCCCACAACAAATAGAATTAGTTTTCTTGATTATGGGAAGTTGTTTGTCATTTTGGATATTATGGGAGATGTTGGGGGGGAGCTAACAGCCTCCTCCCCACCCCAAATTAGAACCCAGTCGGACGTGGAGGGAGAAGGAGGTAGGAAGGGAGAAGGCGCAGAGAAGGAGGATTCAGATTTGAAGTGGGTTCAAATTCTGATCCAGTGGTGGGGAAGAAGGGATTTGGTTGGGGATGGAGGAGGGAGGAAGGGGAGGGGGGTTCGTTCGGGTAGGGAGGATTCGGGAGGGAGGGTGAGGAAGGAGGGGGAACGGACGGGGAGGACAGGAGGAGGATGGGGTTTGGTCGTGGAGGAAGAAGAAGGGAGGAGGAGGGAGGCAGGGAGGATTCAGTTGTTGAAGAATCTACCACAACTCGTAGTGCTAATAGCGGAAGTACACCACAAGCAAAAGAAACCACCAAGACTTATATGAACTAAGAACAAGTCACCACGATATATGCATGATCCCACAAGAACATAATCAATATGCAGAGATACCCAATACTTCTTATTTCCCAAGAAATACAAAGATTACAAAGAGACTACAACTCTCAATCTCTCTCTCTCTCTCTTTCACCTTTGAAACACTCGGCACAAATCCCCTATTGGAGTTGAACAATGATAACGGCTCACCTCTTGATTACACAAAATTGATTTAACCCTAGAGTCTACAGTCATATATATAGCCCCCAAGTAAACCCTAAAAGATAAACACAAATCCAGCAATTGGGCCTTAAACTCGTATGCCCAAAAACAATCAGCGCCGAAGTCGGTCGACCGCACCCCCAAGATCGTTCGACAACAACATGTAAGTCCAGACCCGAGACCTAACTAGTCGACTGCACGGTCGACCGTCCCCTCCTCTGTTGGACCTGTACACTCGAAGAACTCTCAGCAGATTGGGTCGGTCGACCGCGCGGTCGACCGCAACTCTCCAGACTATATTCTTCTACTCATTGTTTGTCTTCTCTTGCTTCTTTGTCTCCTCCTCTTCTTCTCCAACTTCAAGTACACAGTGTCTACGTGTATTTGAGGCCAAAACCCTAACAATCTCCCACTTGGACCAAATACACAACGCTTCAAAGTTATTGCAATCTTTACCTCGCATTATCTCTGCTAATCTCCCACTTTCATGGAAGACCCAAGTACTCCCACTCTCATGAAGAGCACCTATGCCACTCCACCACGTGGAGTGCACCAACCGCCCTTCATCGCCTCGTGAAGGATGTGTTCCACCAATCGCATAGAGCACGAATACCGGAGAAACAACATTCCGTGTCAGATTTCATGTTATGAGACTCCCCACCTCGCAAAATCTCCATCAACAACGGACATGGTTCAATGCATCCTCTGCACTATAAGTCTTCGTAGACGACACCTCCATAATATCCGCAAAATGTTCAACCCCTACAGTCCCAATTCGGTTACCCTCATCGACATCACCCCGCATATCGATACCAGTGCTCTCTATCACACAAGAGTGACTTGAAGCTTTGTCTGCCATATCGCAAAGTACTCTCACTGTAGCAACGTCTTGCCCTATAGGATCACTTCCATGGCTAGTAGCTCCCACTAAATTAGTAACCTCCCCTCCACATCTGAAAGAACTTGGTTACACCCCACACAACATACTACTCGATTCCGGTTGAGAGTAAAGGAGAGGAGAAACGTCTCTCATGTCTCTAAACAAATACAGTGTTCCTTCACGCTTCCCTTTTGCAATCACCCGTATACCTGCAGCTATGCACCACTTGTAGCGCCCCGAATTTCTAATATAAAACTTAGAAAATACGTGGCACATTCCCAGCGATCCACTTCAATGTAATAGTACACATAGCCCAAAAACTCAAATCATTTTATTCAAAACTTTATTACAACAATCTTTTTCAAATGCAGCGGAAATACAAACACCTTGAATTACAACATTCTTTTACCACACTCCTCCTTACAAAATTACACAAGGCTCTATTATATCACTCATAATCTCTAAAGCTAACCCAAGCATCCAAGCCTCCAACTCTAAGCAACAATCTGTAACACATGAGGCTAGAGTTGAACCCTTACCCCCAAACTAAAGGGGTCAGCCATAAATGGTGTGAGTGATATAAACAACAAACATAAATAAACAATAACATGATTTCTTAAGCAACATGTACTGAACAAAAATACATAAACTAAACATGTATTGTGAAGTAAGCAACGATAGGCAAGTACATGCATGAAACCAAGTCGAGAAACAATACCATCGATCAGATACCCTTCAATCAATCACTCTCAAACAAGTACAGCTCAACTGTACTGTACAGTCGACTGTCTAATGGACCAGTCGACTGCTCTCTGCCAAAAACTCGTTTATCAGTAACTGACAGTGAGCACATGCACAAAACCAGTTAAGAAGACACAACTCCATGTGCAACCAATCTCAATACTGGGATGGACAACAAGATCCAGAATACTCCGCAAATAGGCGTCACCACCCTCGATGCGCAAGCATCAGGTAGGATAGCTCAAGAACAACAACAACAACAACAACCGGAGAATCATCTCCCTGCTGTGTATTCCACGAATAGGCCTTCAAGACCCTCGACATGCAAATACACCCGATACATTCCGTGAATAGGTCTGCCGACTCTCGACTCGCAAATGCACCCTGCATGCTCCGTGAATAGGCCCTTAGACCCTCGACACGCGAACACCTAAATATTATGTACCCCACGAATAGGCCTTCAAGACCCTCGACGTGCGAATACACCCGATACATTCCGTGAATAGGTCTGCCGACCCTCGTCACGCAAATGCACCCTTCTACAAAGAACTAAAGACTTGAAAGAACACTCAAGATTATGAAAAACTCATCAGCACCAGTCGACTTATACTGTAGTAAGTCGACTGCCCCGAGAACCAATATCCAAGATTTTAACAAGTGCCATAAGTCGACTTCATAAACCCTCAGTCGACTTACCCGAGACAATTACCAATAATTTTCAAGAAACATTCCAAGTACTAACAGTCGACTCAAGGAGTCATCGGTCGACTGTTCAAACAAGAAACTCGATACTTTACAAACAAAATATTCAGTACACCAGTCGACTTAATATGGGTCTCAGTCGACTGTCCCGAAGAGTTCTCAAAAGACTGAAGATACAATAGTAGGGTCGTACCAGTCGACTGATAAGTAGACCAGTCGACTGTCGGCCTACAGTTTTCATAATTTAGGTCTGAATACGAAAATCAAGACTGGAGTTTTCTAAAGATTCATTGCTCATGAAAGATGACTCGTATTCAGGTAAAGGTGACAATTTCAAGATGATCTTCATTACGGATACAACACTAAATTCTCATGTTCTCAATTCCTAAATCTTCCATTAGGGTTTTCTTAATACTCAATTCTTTCACAAATCAAAACCATGATCTGATTATACACACAAGATCCAGATGTTCATACATCCGATCAAACCATACTTGAATCTTAACATGTTTTCGAGCAATAAAGAATTTGTTAAACAAGATATACTAAACATTCGTGGATTTCTCATGCATAATACGAATAATGACTATTGCATCGATCACATACAAGATACGAATACATCAAACAAAACAGCACACAATCATACACACAAACAAAACAAAGTTCATATCACTCACCTTTAGAATTGAAAAGATCCGACGAAAGGGTCTTCCTTTTGCGAGATCCAAATCTTCCTCTCCAATCACCAAGAAATAATAATATAATGAAATCTGAGTTTTACCATTTTGTAACGCCCCGCCCCAATGCTCAGACAAATTATAAATACTATGTAGTACAACTGCCCACCACAGGCTGCCTCTCAAAAGGTGGTTAACCAATTAGGTGACTCTTGATCCTCGGCAATAGTATTTATACTCAAATTATCCTTGCAAATTCCCGATATGGGACTATATTTCTCAATCCTCTCACAAATCTCAATAGTCAGTCGACTGCTGGCAGTACCAGTCGACTGTCCTCTACCAGTCGACTGCTGGCAGTACCAGTCGACTGTTCGAAGATCTAGGGTATTACACCACTCTCCACTACCAACTGTAGTAGACAACCCCTCTTTGTCTAGCCTTCCAATCGAGATAAGATTTTCTTTCAAGTCTGGAACATGTCTTCTCTCTCGCAAGACAACACTTTGATCATCATTGGCTTTCACGCGAACTGTACCAACCCCACGTACAGGATGCTGGTGACCATTTCCCATGATCACATCTCCAAAAGAACCCTCCTTGTAGTCATCAAACACCTCTCTCCTCGGAGTGCAATGAAAAGAAGCGCCCGAATCAATACACCAATCTTGAGTGTCCAACTCCTCTCAAGCTGATAAGCATAGATCCTCAACAAGCCCCACTTGAGCTTCTTTTGAGGTATCTCTCTTTGGTTTCTCATGCTTCTTCTTCATATAAGCTTTACAATTGCGCATCATGTGACCCTTCTTGTGAGAATACCAACACTCAGGCCTATATCCCCCATCGCTGTCATCAAACCCACTCTCAGATGAACTAATCTGATCGTTTCTTCTTCGACTGCTCTTAGATCTCCCACGTCTCCTCTCAACGTACATTGCGGAATCTTTAGAAGTTGATGATGGATATCCCCCGTTTCTCACCTTTCTCACTTCCTCATTCAGAATGCTACTCACCACATCCTGTAGAGCCGTCGAATCTGTCATTGTGCCTATAATAGTATGTTCCGCCGTACCATAACTATCGGGTAAAGTAGATAGAAGTAACAATGACTGTCTCCTCTCTGAAAACTTCAAACTTGCCGCTTCCATCTGGTTATAAACCATACAGTAACTATTCACATGCTCTACTACTAAACCCCCTTCCCTCAACTTCATATTAACCAATTTTTTTAGATGATGAACTTGATTAGATGCTGACGGTTTCTCATACATATCTGTGAGAATTTCCATAGCCTCCTTTGTGGACTTTGCCTTCGATATATGAAATAACGCCTTCCTACTCAGCCTCAATTGAATTTACCCAGCGCCTTCTGATCCAAACAATTCCAATCCGACAAGACCTTCGCATCCTTGTATGCACCTACCGACTTCTCATCAAATAACAGACCATCAAGATCGTTCTGATGAAGATACACTATCATCTGAATCTTCCACATCGCGAAGTCACTACCACCGAATCTCTCGATCTTCATCTTGCTATCGGCCATCTCGAACCTAGTTACTCTGATACCACTTATTGAAGATCTACCACAACTCGTAGTGCTAATAGCAGAAGTACACCACAAGCAATAGAAATTACCAAGACTTAGTTGAACCAAGAACAAGTCACCATAATATATGCAAGATCCCACAAGAACACAATCAATATGCAGAGATAACCAATACTTCTTATTTTCCAAGAAATACAAAGATTACAAAGAGAGTACAACTCTCAATCTCCCACTCTCACCTTTGAAACACTCGACACAATCCCCTCTTGAAGTTGAACAATGATAACGGCTCATCTCTTGATTACACAAAATTGATCTAACCCTAGAGTCTACAACCATATATATAGCCTCCAAGTAAACCCTAAAAGATAAATACAAATCCAGCAATTGGGCCTTAAACTCTTAAGCCCAAAAACAATCAGCATCGAAGTCGGTCAACTGCACTCCCAAGATCGGTCGACCGCAACATGTAAGTCCAGACCCGAGACCTGACCGGTCGACTGCACGGTTGACTGTCCCCTCCTTTGTTGGACCTGTACACTCGAAGAACTCTCAGCAGATTGGGTCGGTCGACCGCAACTCTCCAAACTGTATTCTTCTATTCGTTGTTTATCTTCTCTTGCTTCTTTGTCTCCTCCTCTTCTTCTCCAACTTCAAGTACATAGTGCCTATGTGTATTTGAGGCCAAAACCCTAACATCAGTGGGGGAAGGAGAAGGAGGGAGGGAGAGAGTGGGAGGAAGGGGATCAGACGTGGAGAGTGGAAGGAGAAGGGAGGAGAGAGAAAGTAGATCTGGAGGTCGCGAGAAGTTGTTCATTGCATAATTACTTGATTGTAGAGTACATGCAAGTTATGCTTATTATTACTGTGGGGATGGGAATGGGGACGAGAATGGAGTCAGATTCTATTACGATGTCAAAATATAATCGAAATTTGTATTCCACTACTTCAGAGACATGTTTCTTGTTGGATACGGGCTATATTCACAATGAAGAAGAAGGAGAAAAACACAACATCAGAAACAATCGACTGTTCTATAGGATATATGACACATTGCTGAAAGAAGAGACGCAGAAGCGGAAGGATCATGTAACAGTTAACTGTCGACCATCTTAGAGCCCTTTGGATGGAAATTTACAAGAAACAGTCGACTGTTCCAACCTAGACTATGTGTTTGGGTTTTTTCAATTATATTTTTGGGGACCCATTTGGCACATCTAAGCATATGCATGGGTTGCATTTTTTCTAGCTAATTTTTTTATAGCTAAATTTGGTTGCTATATGCAGAGATAACCAATATGGAATTTGAATGATAGGGTTTTATGATATATATGTAAACAGTAATTGTTAAAGATAGATGTGTAAATATAATATTTATTCATGTACTTAAGTGCAAAAATTGTTGGAATTGTAGGGTATCGGTTGCAAAAATACTTAAGTGTAAATATCTATGCCCCACTACCGGACCCGATAGGTAATTTTTTTTTAACTAGGACCTGGACCCGGATCCGGACCCCGTTCTCACAAGTACAAGTCCGGGGATAGTGGAGGACCCAACCCGATAGGACCCGATACCAACTCTACCTATCAGATCCAAAAAACTGAGTAAATACGGTGTCACAACTAGTTCCTCAAGGAACCTACAAAAAACTCTCCCCAAAACCTACATGTTGGGCGTAACCTAAGGCTAGATCAACCCACATATAACTAATATTGGATGAATGAATCCTAAAAGCACTCCACACTTAGGCGGCGTTTGATACACGGATTGGAAAATTTCAGAAAATAAAAGGATTCCCGAAAATGTGATGGTGGGAATGAAGATTCTTGGGAATGTTGCATTATCGCGTTTGGTATAGTACACTGCATTCTCGGGTATCTTTTATTATTGTAATTTTTTATTCTAATTTTTTGGATTTTTTTAATTGTTTGTTATGGAAATTACATAAGTGTCACGCTCCGCTTCCCAAAATACGGGAATACGAGCCCGTGACGAAGGCCCAGCGAATGATATTAACATCATTCATAAACTGTACCAGTCTCAACTCAATAATACTCAGAAATTTAAATCACAACCACGTAGATAATAACATCACAACAATAACTGAATTCAAGAATTTAATAATCCAACATGATAATCAATACTGAGAAAGTAAGTAGCAGTTACGGGTTAAAAGCCCGGGATACAAGTCTAAACAAATGAATTACAATTAAATGAAGGAAACATAGAGAGAAACAATTTATTCTAATGCGTCTCCTGCTCCAGACTAGAAATACTGCTCGCTAATACCTTATGGCAATTCATCAGGCTCACCTGTAGCTGGGTTAACTAAACAAGAAAAAGAAATGTCCTTAGAGCAAGTACGGGCAGCAAGTAGTGAAAAACAGAGAGTAAAGGAGTAAGGTGCATGTAGGAATGTGAATCAAGATCAAATTGCAAGGACAATAATGGTACTAATAGCAATGGTCTTAATCAAGTATATATACATGTCAGCTAGGTCTATTATCAAGTTGATTCTCCTATCTAGTGCACGTACTACTGCGTCCCATACCACAGGTTCGATGCACGCACAATAGTGTTCCTTTTAGACTTCGTGGCGGGTCTACAGAGCGTGTACTCGGTGTATTACGATAACAAGATAACAAGATAACAAGTTCACGTCTCTACAAGTAATTCTCCACCTTCTATGTCAAGTTCATGTGACAAGATAACAAGATAACAAGTTCACGTCTCCACAAGTAATTCTCCACCTTTCATGTCAAGTTCATGTAACAAGATAACAAGATAACAAGTTCATATCTTCACAAGTAATTCTCCACCTTCTACCGAGTACATTTTCTGTGACTGTCCACTACTAGGTCAACCCTTAGAAACCCCGGCTTGTTTAGTATTTTATTACTAAGTCATATATCTACATGCAAGTAGTTATTAGAATGTCAAGGGAATTATAATAATGCAACAACATGATGCATTGCACAAAATAAACAAGAAATGGCAAATCTGGAACAGCTGATACGGTTACACTAAAACAGGGATATCTCCCAGATTACAACTCCAAATTCAAACTTCCAGTATGCTATGGACATCTAGACAGAACGGGCTACAAATTATATTCATTAACTTTCTGCTAATTCTGACTGTATCTAGGTTAAAAACTCCATTCTTTGTAGATTATCTGTTCTGGCAGCAACTAGATGTCAATTCCTAAGGGGTGGAAACATGGTATAAATACACTATAAAAATCTACAAAAATTTGAGTTCAACCCTCAGCATGTCTATAAGGTTTCTGGAAAATTTCATAGCATTCTAATACTGTTTACATGATATTTCACTATCAAATAAGTCGATGTTACAATAATTCTGCAGTCTGAAAAATGCAGACCGGCAGGGACTAAAAAGATGATATCTCATAGCTCGGGACTCCGAATCAGAATCCGTCACTTGGGTTGGAAACTAGACTCAGTAGGCTAAAACTCTCTTTTATATCCGGTGTGCTAATTCTCAAGTTAATAGGGTCGAAACCTCTGTGCCAAACAGTACAAGCAGCAAGATTCATAAAAACCACTACACATGTATTCATCAAAACGGGTAATTAACGAGTTATTGTAATTTGTATGTATCAAGATTAATGTACAGCAAGTAATGTGAATTTTTTCAATATACATGTCAAGTCTATCATGTCGAGTTCAAGTCACAAGATCTCAAGTAATAACATGTATTTAATCACGACGTGTTTTCCTCATGTACAAGTTCTATTTATTTTATTCATGTCAAGTATGTATCTAGGCTTGGGTTTGAGTCAATGGATAATAATAGGAAGTCAAGAGTACATCGGGTTAGCTCGTGTAAATCCTCGATACTCCTAACGGAAGGGACACAAGGCAAATTAGAATAATTGAGATGGAACTATTTGCATAGAGATCAAAAATCTTGAACTAGAATAAATAACAGAGTTCAAGTGGACTAGCCTTTTTCTTGTAGACGATTCAATAAAATAAGAATAACGGGATCAGAATCCCGAGGAGCAATCCCAAGAACACGTGCAAAATATGTGCGAAGAAATAACCAGCAAAGCAACAACAGCTCCAATTCCCTACACCGGATCGGTCCAAACGCGAAACAGCGGAATGGGATTTGGTGTGGCCGAACACAGAACAGCAACGGCAGCCAATCAGAATTCTCCCACGCAGCGGATCAACCCAAAACACGGAACAGCGGAACGGACCAATCAGCTCTTCGTCACACAGCGGATCTGCCCACAAACACCAGACAGCGACTGGGATCTGGCGTAGCAAGGCAGCGAATAGCAAAAGCGACCACTCAGCTCTCGTCTTCAACCTTCCGACGGAGAGAGAGCGGCGCGAACCACGGTGACGGCGCGAAGACTGCTCTGGGGCTCGCAACGGCGACGTGTGGCGACTGGTGGTGGCGATGAGCAACGACGTTGGTCGGGAAGCGACGCAACGATGGCACTCTCGATGAAGGCGGAGCTCTGTCTCGCGCTCGAAATAGAGGAGCGGAGAAGGAGCGTGAGGCGATGACGGGGCTCGCGACGACTGAGTAGCGGCTGTGGGCGGCTATCGACGATGTTGGTCGAGAAGCGACGCAACAGTCGAGACGGCGAACGACTCCGGCGAAGCTCTGTTTCGTTTCAAAAATAGAGGAAGGTGATGACAACTGTGCAGAATGGAGCTTCGATGGGTTCTCGGCAGCAGCGAGGGAATCGATGGGTGAGACGGTGGGGGATAGACGAGGTGATGAGTCGAGGACGATGGTGAAGGTGGGTGACAGTGGAGGTGGTGGTGGCGGCGATGCGAGGTGAAAGTAGGGGGCTCGGGTTGTGGTGTGGGCAATGGGGTGCGATGGCAGGGAAGATGAAGTGGTGAGGCGAGGTGAGGGAGAGTTTGACGATGGGAGTTGGGCGATGGGGGTATTGGGTTCGTTTTGGGTTGGCGAGAAGGAGAAGGGTGAGCGGGAGAGTTGTGGGTTTGGAAACAGGAGAGGGAGAGAGAACGGGAGAGAGAGAGAAAGAGGGGGTTGGTTTAGAGTAATTTTGATTTGTGGGGGAGTGGGGGTGATTGTTATAACGGTGTGGAGGAGCAAATAGGGGGAGAAAGTTAGAGATACGTGGGATTAAGGGGAGAAAGAGTCTGGGTTTTAGTTTGGGGAAGTGGGTTTGGGTAGACTAAGTTTTTGGGTCCAATATCCAATAAGGGAGAAGGGTTGGGCTTTCATATGAATGAGCCAAAATGCAATAATACAATAATAAATTGGAATTAGTGAGCCCACAATGTGACAAAGGCCCAAATACAATAAATTAGGAGGAAAAGATCCAATAAAAATACAAAGGATAATAATCCGTACAATCGGAAACAGAGGTTAAAATAAGAATGCTCAAATCCCATAATTTTAGGCAGGAATATATTTTTTTATTCTAGTTTTTTTTTGTTATTTTATTGTTTGTTATGGAAATCTCATGAGAATCCTCAAATCACATAGTTTTTGGGGGGAATGAAAATCCTTCTCAATAAAGAATTTTGATTTCCTTGAAAATCTATTTTTCATTTTCAAAATTATGCTTGCCACATACCAAATAAGATAACTTAAGAGAAAATATGAGATTTTCTTGCACAATTTCATGTACCAAACACACCCTTAAAACAGACTATTCCCCCCCCCCCCCCCCCCCCCCCCCGCCAACCAATCTCCAAAAAAAAACAAAAACTATGAAAGGCCCATCAAAACTGACCCCAATCAAACTAGTTCCCAGCCCGCATACAATCGGGTCAGGTTAATCATTTATCAAAACCCGAACGCATTAATCTATTATATATATACATTCGTCTTCCCCAAATCAACGACCTAAACCCTAGCCTCTCCCATCTTCAAAGCCGCTTTTCCACTCTGATATACTGTAAGTAGATCTCAAATCCTCCAATTTTTTTGTACAATCATTTCATAAGATTTAGGCTTAGATTTTACTGTGTATTTTGTTGATTGATACAGAAATGGCTTCGGTTTCGGGTGATTTGATATGGCAAATCGTCAAGAAAAACAACGCCTTTTTGGTGAAGCAGTTCGGCAACAGCACCGCCAAAGTCCAGTTCAGCAAGGAAAAGAACAACCTTTACAACCTCAACTCGTTCAAGCACTCCGGTAATCTCATAAAGACGAATTCTTTTTTGATTTTGGTGTGAAATTTTGTATAAAGTTGCCATCTTTGATGGAAAATGAGTGATTTTTATGTTATTGTTATTAGGGTTGGCGAATAGGAAGACGGTGAGCATTCAGCCAGCTGGGGAGGGGCTGTCGGTGGTGCTTGCGACGACCAAGACCAAGAAGCAGAGGAAGCCTGCTGAGCTTTACCACAAGTCGGTGATGAAGAAGGAGTTCAGCAAAATGGCTAAGGCAGTGCATAATCAGGTAACTTATTGACATTGTCTATTTTATGCGTAATGCACGTAAAAGATATATTGAACAAGTTGGTGAAGAGTGGATTTTTTTGGTTTGTTTTGATTCCATGCATTGGATGTGGTTATCGTGTATATTGTGATTTAACATCTATTGGTGAAGGGTTTAGTTATGAAATGTTCTAAAGTTCATGTGATGCAGTAGTGTTTCATCTTTACACACCGAGTTAGCAACACTTTTGTATAATTCAATTAGTAAGAAAAAGTAGAAAGTAATAACAAAGAGAGGAGAGGAAATGCACTAGATTTTTGTCGTGGTGGGTAATTGAAATGTTCAGATGTTAACAAAATGTGCTAAAGAATTTTTAATCATCAATCATAAACTATCCTGCTTCACCATCGGAGAGCTACTCTTAGTATAACAAATATACATCCAATTATCCAAATAACATATATACATAACACAAACTAAAATTACCAGTATGCAATAAAACAAACCGATAAAACTGATTTAGTTATGTATATAATCGGTTTATATTAAATTTTAAAACATAAAAGTTGTCTATCTTTTAAGTGCACCAAACTGTGTACCTTGTGCCTTATGCATGCTAGGCAGCTGGCATGAGCTTACATCTGTTGCCTTATATAATATAGTGGTTTCTGATAAATATCTGTCCAATACTTGATCTCTCTTTGCCATGTTTTCGAACCATGATATATCATATACTTTTGATTTGTATTTATATTATATTGACTTATGCTATTGGGTACATAATTCAATTCCTTGTATTTTAAAGAAAGGGGAAATTAGCGTTTATCATTTGCTGAAGATCTAATCCGATACAAGGATACATAATGTGTTTCCATCCCAATATCAGGACGCTTGAACCTTATCAATATCATTTGTAGACTGATTCTTTGCTAGGCAATAAGGATTTTGATCTATGTCTAACATCTGATCTGATTATTTGCCTATGGTTCAGCCAACAATATCTTATTAGTATTTACCATTTGTATTCCCATATTAGTCATGTTTGAACTAATATATTACCACCTTGAGTCATCAAGAAATTTATAAATTTTTCTCTGCCGTATGCACGATCATCTTAAGGAAAATAATAATGAGTGTCCTATCCGAAACTCATTCCTTTTATCTCTGTTGCTTGTTTTTTTAGTTGTCAACATGAATTTGTCATTTGGTCTGTCATTCACATCGACAGCATATGGATATACAGGCAGTTTTATCATTTGTTGAAAATCTGATTTAGGCAACTAGCAGTGATGAGATGCTAACACGTAAGAAGACCTCATTGGGTCTTCAATGAAATATTCTTGTTACGCTTGGCTTCTGAGCTACATTGCCCCTCTCTCTCTCTCTCTCTCTCTCTCTCTCTCTCTCTCTCGTGTATGAGTGCACATACACACAGTATGAGGTTTTCTTATTTTGTTAATATCTGATTTTAGCAACTTGCAGTGATGAGATGCTAACATGTAAGAAGACCTTTTTGGTCCTTCAATGCAATTTTCTTGTTACGCTTGGCTTCTGAGCTTGTTGCTCTCTCTCTCTCTCTCTCTCTCTCTCTCTCTCTCTCTCTCTCTCTTAGGTATACACACACAGCTCTGTATAATGTTGAATATCTGTTCTAAGCAGTTCGCAGTGATGAAATGCTGACATATAAGACGATCTAATGGGCCTTCAATGCAATAATCTTGTTACACTTGGCTTCTTAACTTTGTTACTAGTCTTTTCTTCAACTGTAAAACTTTTAATATTTGCATTTAAGCTATACACCGTTTCCATCACCAAATATTCATGGTAGTTGGAATTTATAGTAGAGAATTGTGACTCCCTACTGGGGAATTTTTTTGTTGCTCTTTTTTCTACCAAAAGAAGCCATATGTCAATGATTGAAAGTCATAAAAATTGAGCTGTGATTAGTTTGTTTCTTACTTCCGCAAGTGTTCCCTAAATGAATTTCTTTAGATTCCAAGTATTGTCCATTTGAATACTTAGATTCCACAATTTTGCTATGATGAGCTGTTAACATGTAAGGAGTCCTCTCCACAAAGAGTAGCTCTTCGATGAAATGTTAATGTTACGCTTGGCTTCTGAGCTTGTACCTTTA
The DNA here is from genome assembly GCA_017893485.1 of Hemerocallis citrina. Classification (NCBI taxonomy): domain Eukaryota; kingdom Viridiplantae; phylum Streptophyta; class Magnoliopsida; order Asparagales; family Asphodelaceae; genus Hemerocallis; species Hemerocallis citrina. The sequence goes on along the minus strand of CM030366.1, from coordinate 229,600,903 downwards.
TTAGGTCCATCTTTAATTATTTGAGATTAAGTGCTGTCTCTTTTAGGAAGTAGGCTTCTGTTATGAAGCATCATCTCATATGAACTTTACTATCAATCTTTTGTTTCTTCTCTCTCATTTCTTCCTGTATATGGGGTTTTGACCTTGATGCTAAAGAAAAATGCTTTAACTTCATCCTTGCTTTATTTTCTTTAAGATCTACAGTTTCTCACCATTGGTTTTGATATTATTTTGCTAAGAGTTGTTTAGCATAAATGACAGAATGCGGAATGGCTCTAGTTACATTACCTTTGAACCATTTTTCTTCAAGCTTCCCTTTATTGCTTGCTTGTCCAATTTTTTTTCTCTTTTTTTTGGTTTCCTAAAGAATTATATGTTTAAATGTCAGACATCCTTCTAATTGTTTTTTTAATACTGCAGGTCACCGACAACTACTACAGGCCTGACCTGACCAAAGCAGCTCTTGCAAGGCTCAGCGTAGTGAATCGGGGCCTCAAGGTTGCCAAATCCGGTGCAAAAAAGAGGAACAGGCAGGCATAGGAACTGAAGAAAGATGCAAAATTTTCCAATTGAGAATGGGATATCCTCTCATGCTCTCTGTATTAGTTTTCTTTTGTTTGTTCCTTAGATTTTGAGAGTTTTTGGTGAAGCAAAATTTCTCTTCCAGTTAATTCTGAGATTGTTGATTTTCAATTTTAATGGTCACTTTAGTATAATATTTTATAAAATGGCTGTCTTGCTTTAATTAGTAGCCAAGAAATTGATTGTTTTATCCCTTTATTATATTATGCGTGTTTTCTTTCTCTATTTACATGTTGGCCATCAATGACCGATATTTTGATATTGATTGTTTGTGACTACCCTCTTTACTTGGGCATCTGGGATTGTTACTGCTCTTTGCTGTTTTTATGATAGTTGGTTTTCATTGTGCTTGTTACTTTCCTTTCGATATTGTTGTAAAAAGAGTTTGTGGAGTGTTTTCTCCTGTTCTTTTGATTGTGAAGCACTGTGTGGAATCTGTGTCCATCTTTTGGAAAGTAGTCACAAGCCTGATTCACGATTGCTCCTCCATAGGTCAAAGCTGATATTGATGCATCATTGCTCTTTTTTAGGGCAGATGCTAATGTGTAAGGGCTTTGTTCGAGTCTCGCATAAGAACTTCGTTTTAAACTAGACAATGAGCAATTGAATGGGAATCAAACTCGATGAACCATAGCCTTCAGATTTACCACTTCCCTCTTTGCGTACAATCATATGTGAGACCACCTACTCCATATAATATAGTATTATAATGAAATTAAATTAAATATTATCGCTTATTCGTAAGTGTGAATAAGTGAGGTCACATGTTAAATTTCAGCTTTACGCATAAGTAATTTAGAATGTTGGAAAATAAAGAAGCCGGTCTAATAAACCTAAATACAAACCCTAATCCTAAGATGAAGTGGATTTTGATGGATGGAATTAAATAAGAAGTGGAAAATACATACATGGCGACGATAAACACAAGGCATCAAGAAAAGGAGATCTCTCTCCATAGCAATTGAAGGTGGGGAGGCTTTCAAACCTGAGCATTCCTCGTCATTCTCCTCGTTGTCCTTGTTGGCACCGTCAACGCTTGGTGTCGCTACTTCCATATCACCACTATTATTATTACTCGTGAAAGTTCAGGATTTCGACCAACTATCTTCTCAGTCTTTTATCTTGAAAGGGGGTGAATTTCAGTAAACCATACCCAGTTTTTTTTATATTTATTTTACGGATCACCCTAAGGGTTTGTTTGGTTCAAAGGAGGGGAAGGGAGGGGAGAGATTTTAATGGAGGGGAGGGAAAGGGAGGGGAGGGATTTTAATCAAGACTCTGTTTGGTTCAAAGGAGGGGAGGGAAGGAAAAATAATTATCATTTTGTTTGGTTCACAAGGGAAGGGAAGGGATTTTTTAATAAAATTACTTTTATATCCTTTTACATTTTATAACAAAACTCAACCACATAAAACTTTATACGCAGTATGCTTCTAATTCTATCACCGAGGTATTCAAATTTAAGTAACAATAATCTGAAATAAAGTTCCGCATGTTAAATTGAGATTTGTTTGCACAACAGTATTACCACACAACTAGTCAGGTAAAGGAGATTTGTTTGCGCAACAGTACAATAGTGTAATAGCATCGTCAAGTACAATCCAGTTACATAGAAAGAATACTAAACATAGAATGAAGAAGGCAAATTGCTATTAGTGAAGCCAAAATTAGAAAGTATACTAAACCAGATCACCAAGTGCAAACTGAATGTATCTAGAAGTGACATCTGTTAACAGTATAAAAAAAAAAAATTGAGCAGTTGATTGCATTATATCATCTGACAGAGTCCCATATGTTTCGTAGAATATTAGAGCAGAGGAAGTTAGCGAATGGAAAGATGGTATCTGAGCCATCATCAGCATGAATGAATGTAGCGAAAATTATCACAATTTATGGTATTCCTTTTTTTTTGTTTTTCATATTTAGTATATTTATTGGTAGATTTGGTTTATATTTATAGGGATATAAAAAGAACAATTTAGTCCAATCACTTAACCCAATTTCTCTCCCCTCCAAATTTCCCCAATATTGGAGGGGAGCCAAAAGTGGCTCAGGAGGGATTCTGCACCCCTCCATTCCCCTCCACTCCCCTTCTAAAAAATTGAACCAAACAAGAAATATTTAAAAAAAACCTCCCCTCCTCTCCCCTCCCCCCCCCCCCCCCTCCCCTCCCCTCCATTTCCCTCCAACCAAACACACCCTAACTGTAAGCCAAAAGTAGTTACAATTTTGCACAATAAAATTATTTATTCATTTTTTTCTTTTATATATATATATATATATATATATATATATATATATATACACACACTAGGTTTACCCGTGAACATATATATACTAGGTTTACCCGTGAACACGTGTCTACGGCACGTCTTCTGAACAATGCAATATATGAAAAACACTGTAAACAGTAAAATATATGCAATCCTATTTGACTAACAAATCACATAGGTCAACATTTATATGCAATACCATCTGGTTAGTGATTACACGATAAGTTTAAAAAAATAAAATAAAATGTCGTAAAATAATTACATACTAAAACAATTAGGGCTGATTTGGTTAGTTGTAACAAAAATGAAGAGAAGGAAAAGCACTGTAGCGAATGTAATTATTTGGGTTTGATTTCTTAAAAGTAGTTTTTGTTGAATATAGGTTTACTGTAGCAATAATTAAATGTTAGCTTTGTATTGGTTGTAGTAATTGTAACGAAAGTAATTTAAAACATTTTTTTTATTTTTTGTTTTACATTAAATTAATACAAAATTAGGGATTAATTAATTTTATTTAAGCTTAATCTCTAATGTTTTGGATGAGTTAATGAAGTTGAATTAGATTTAAACTAATTAACTTATAATCTCTAAATTTTAATTAATTAAGAAAAGACTAATTAAACCACAATAGTTAAAACTTTTCTTAATTAAGATTAGTGTGATTTTAATTAATCTTTTCTTAATTAATTAAATGTAGGGATTAAATGTTAATTAATGTTAAAACCAAAACAAATATCAACTACATGAGCCAAAATTTAGCAATGTTCATAGCAAAAAACACGGAAACCACCTATTCCCAAATTAAATAGCCTAGCAGTATAGTTTATAGACTCTCATAGACATCTTGGTGACTATTCACTTGAGGGGAATGAACCTGGAAGATTGAGTAGCTCCAATACCAGGTATACCATGCTTGATCGGCTTGTATGAAATAGAGAACTGAGCAAGATAGTGGCCGATCATCTCAGGCTTGATCTCAACCATATATGAGTATACTACGCATTAGTCTACAGTAGCCCTATACAAATGTTGATTATTATCCTTAAATAAAATTATATAAATATATATATAGATATATATATATATATACACACACACACACTAGCTACAGCAGGGACTGTAGATACAGTACTGTCACTGTAGCGGGTGGGAAAATATGTTTTGTGAGCTTAGATCTGGACCATTGAATTCAACCATTTTGATGGAGAACCGCTTGATAGATTTCTTTGTATTTTATTAATATATAGGTATATAAAAGTACATTTAATCTTCATGTATCAAAATATCAGTATCAGAGAGGAGGTCCAGGAGGATAAACTAAAGCAACACAGGACAACAATCAAAATTTAAACAATGCGATTGAATAATTAAACCGATTATTATACAAAGCTCGAGAATAATTGAGTGGATTCTAGGCCCCTAAATTACACGAACACAGGGGCTGGGCTGGGCTGGGCTGGGCCGGGCAGTGCTTTAAAGGCTGCCCTAAATCCATGATCATCCTTATTATGCCCACTTACGATAATTTTGAGTAAAAGTAGCATAGCCACTATCTTTCATAGCGAACAAATTTAAACATAGTCCCACAATCATAAGCTAAATAAGTAGCAGTACAAAACAAAAAGGTTGCAGCTCCCTCCCCAATTTTTGTTGTTGGATAATCGAGAACGGTTTATGTATCATGGCAGGCAGAGAAAGAAGTATTATTATTCCCTTTATATTTTTTGGCTAAACAAGAAAATACGCATTCACATAATCCAAAGATAGTAACTGCTAAGGAGGATAAAGCTCACAAAGATGAGAAATCTAATTGGCACTCAGGCCCGGATAGTACAAATGTATATCAACCCGGCCCGCTAATACTAAACGGGCCGGGTCGGTCTCCTAATTTAAACACGAATAATTAAGTTATAAACACGACCCATTCCTATATAAGCCAACCTCCCAAAACCCTAGCTCCTCTCCCTCTTTCTCTCTTTCTCACTTTCTCTTGCCGCCGCCGCCGCCGCCGCCGCCGCCTCTATCGCCTCAGAAATGGCCGCGGTCTCAGGCGATCTCATCTGGCAAATCGTGAAGAAGAACAACGCCTTTTTGGTGAAGCAGTTCGGCAACAGCACCGCCTAAGTCCAGTTCAGCAAAGAGAAGAACAACCTTTACAACCTCAACTCCTTCAAACACTCCGGTAATTGCAATAAAAATGAAATCTTTTTGAATTACGGCGTAATATTGGTATAAAGTTGCAATCTTTAATCAAAATGAGTGATTTTTAAAACTTTTTTTTTTTGAATTTTTGTGTGAAATTTGACATAAAGTTACAATATTTTATGAAAATGAGTGATTTTTAATTATTAGGGTAATGGGAAAGAAATGGAAGATTTTTGAATTTTTAATTTAAAATTTGGGTATAAAGTTGCGATTTTTGATGGAAATGAGTGATTTTAATATGATTGTTTTTAGGGTTGGCGAATAGGAAAACGGTGAGCATTCAGCCAGCTGGGGAGGGGCTGGCGGTGGTGCTCGCGACGACGAAGACCAAGAAGCAGAGGAAACCGGATAAGCTTTATCACAAGTCGGTGATGAAGAAGGAGTTCAGTAAGATGGCCAAGGCAGTGCAGAATCAGGTAAACTTATCGTCTATTTTATGTGTAATGCACGAAAAATATGTATCAAAGAAGTTGGTGAAGAGTGGATTTATGGGTTTGTTTTGATCGTGATGTCGCCAATGCAGTATATAGGTCTTATTTGTTTGACATCATGTAGATTCTAACACTTAACATAAATTCATGAATGGTCATTATGAATAGAATGGCCTCTTCATCCCTTTTGATGTAAGTTAAGAGACATGTGGGATTAACAACAGTAATTAAGAACAATTTGTTTATGATGCTTGACGACATGGTGCTTATTCAACATTGGTAGAGGTTAATAAGTGAAATTGTGATTTATAGGTAGTAGTGTATCAACAGGAGATTTTGGAGGGGCTAAAATGTTTATCTTTAAAAATATCCTACAATAAATTATGCATACATGTTATATTAAGTCTAAACTTTTTAAAGTCTTAATGAATGTTTCTTTACTTTATAGACGAACACCTACTAAATGTAAGTGACGCTCGATGCTGACCATGTGCTATACTGCTGTTTTGGATTTATTGTTGCCTACATACTTAGGTTGAAATATTCTATAGGGAATCCTTAAATTTGAAAGAAATAGGGAGCAGTAGGATTTGATAAATTCACTTTGATAATCATGTCAGAGCTAATAACTTGTCAAGAAAATGAAAAATCTCAACAATTTTTAAATAGAAAAAATATAATAACTGTCTTCGGTATCTGCTTTTGTTACTGACCTATTGGCCATACTATCATTATTCATAACGAAAAGGATCTTTACCTAGGTTACTTGTGAAGTAAATTGTGTGGTAAAATACATGTGGAAGTTGGATGCGATAAAGTTATTACAATGGTTGACTCTGTTCAAACTATTGTCAAATTATGGTGTGCTTTCTGTCAGCCTTGGGCTTTATTTTGACTGCTTGTTATGGTATTGTACAGTTAAAGTCTACATATACATTGTGTTATTGGGTTCGGAATCAGTTTAGTATGAGTATGATCCTAAATAAATACAATTCATACTGAAAATACTGTGTCCAGTACTACAAGGTGGATGCTGGTCTGCTCACTAAATTCTGATATGCACATGAACCACTTAAAGTTTGATATTTTGTCATGTTCCAACTTAGATTGTCATGATAGTGACTTGTGTCTTCTAACTGAATAAACTTGCTTTGAGGTCATCTATGGGACTTTGGATACTACTCTTTCATGATTCATATCTCCAAGTTCATTAATGTTTTTTGTTTTTGTTTTCATGTTTCCTTCAATATTTTCTGTATTTTGATATTTATAAATTCATTATTTGTTAAATTCGATTTGGATTTTATATTAACGTCTTTTCTAATCGAAAATTATATTTATTTCGAGTAATGGTGTATTTTAATTTTATTTTCAATTCCTATTTGGATTATTTTGATAAATTCGTTAAACCCAATTCCTATTTTGTTATACAATCTTATTATTATATTGTTATTGTTATAATTATTATTATCAGTATTTTTGTTATTATTATGGTTATTATTTTTATTATTATTATTGTTGTTACCGTTATTATTATTATTACTTTTGATGGATTATTAAAAATCCATTTTCATTTATTAATTGTATTTGTAGTTATTTCAAATAATTCTATATTGTAATATAAATTATATTTTGTTATAAATCCTACTTCTATTGGTTATTTTATTCCATATTGGATCTTTACCCAAAACCTAATACCATTTCCTCTATTGGATCCCATACCCGCTTACCCAATAACCCACTTAACCCTATATATATACCTACTCTACCCTAGCAAACCCTACCCCTACCCCCTTCTGTTATAACCTGGCCGCCTATACCCTTCTTCCTCTCTCATCAAACCCAGCGCAACCTCCTCTTCATCGCCTCTCCTTCCCTCCGCCACCAGATCCCCAACCCTGTCACATTCCTCCCTGTCCTCGACCAGCACCACCATTTCGATTCCGAGCGCCGCCCTGTCGCCTCCCCTGCACTGTTTTAAATTTCCTCCGATACGGCCGAAATTTCGTTTCGGCTATCTTGCCGATACGAAATCACATATTTTATACTCTATATCGTTTTGGACCGAAATGTGTGGATTTCAGCCGAAATTATCGAAATTGGTGAAATATCAGCCGAAATTGGCGAAATATCAGCCGAAATACACATGCTATTGTGAATATATTTAAAAAATTGTTCTACTTTTTGCATATGTCTTTCAATATAGGACCTTAAGCTAAATAATGTGAGGATTTCGTATCGCTATTGTTTGTATATATGCAAAGTCAAGTAAGTTTATTAACTAATACATTTTTTCTAATCAATGTAAATTCAATTTAGTTATATACTTATATTACATTCTCTTCTATATTCTTGTTAAATTATGCGAAGATTTACCGCAATTGATTCATGTCATTAGTTATATTATACAATATTTTATATGATAAAGGACATGTAGGACATATAATATCTTATTTAGTAACAAAAAAAATATTTATTGAGTATATGAAATGAACATCCAAAATGATCACATTTCCCCGATATCTCCGATCCGAGACGAAACACCCCTTACCGAGACGAGTCTGAAATTCGAGATTTAAAACCATGCTCCCCTGTGCATCGCCTTCCTCTTGGTTGTCCCTGTCTCCATCTCCACAGCCTCGCACCCCATCCTCCTTTGACTGCACCCGAAGACAACTCACAGGTTCCGCTCCACTGCCTCGTCCTTGTCTCTGTCGAGCCACCTCGATGCCCCTGTCCCATCATCCACCTTCAGTTGCTGCCTCCGAGCGCCTCCTGCTCGAGCCTTCGCCTCACCCCCATCGACCGCACTGAATCCTTACTGCTCGCTGCACCACCTTGCAGTCACCTTGCTCACCACCGTCGCTGCTCCGCTGCAGTCCACCTATGTGCCACTGCCGCTCGTTGCCATCCAGTGCTCCGCCGCTGTTGGTGCCTGTGCTGCATCCAGACCTTGCCATCCTGTGTTGCTGCCTTCGATGCTGTTGTTGTCGTGACCCCGGTGTTGCTGCCGTTTTGGTTTGTACATGCACTGCACATAGAGTTGCTGCCGTGTGGTTGCACATGTGTTCGTTGCTCTTTCGTCGTCGTTTCATCTTAAACCAATAAAGGCAAATAACTTGTGGTATACAAGCATAAATACCACAAGTAAACCTTCGTTATAACTTGTTCTTACATGTTGATACATCTCGGTCTTATTCGTTGTTCGTTTCTATCAATTTCCCTATTCATAAGGGTCACAACCTTTCGTCAATACACTTATCTCACAACAAGTTAGATCTAATTAATTATCAAAGTATTTGGCTACATGAATTTATGAATCACAATGACTTATTGATGTTGCTTCTCTTGTTATGAGTTGAGAATAGACATGGGTGTTGTTTGAATAGTTATTAAACCCTGACTTGCATCACACATTAATTTAGATCCATGGTAGTTAATAATCATGTTATATTTCATGCAAAAAGTAATTCTATATACAGCTGTCCTGATTTTACCTGATGAATTCGACCATGTTAATGACAGAATTTTGAGTTGGGTTCTAAATATAAATTGTAGCTCCATGTGTCTAGTTTTCAGAACTTTTGACGGAATCGAATTCCAAATTAAACTGTGAGATATTACTGTTTTAGTACTGCTGGGTCTGGATTTTCAGATTCACAATTTCACTGTATCACCCTGTCGTTCAATTTAATTTGAACATGTTATCAGTAATATAAGAATATGAAATTTATCTTGCTGAGACTAGACATCCTAGGGAAGCACCCTTAATTTTCCTGGATTTATTTCGTGAGTTTTCAGACCTGATTCATGCATGTAATCAAAATTGTAAGATGCGTAGAATGTTAATTTGAGCCCATTTGTTGTGATCTTTATGTCATGTGTATATGCGCTGGAACCGGCATAGAGTCTAGTTTTTAGAACTTCTGACGGATCCAGATTTGTATTCCTGTAGCAACGAGAATACCAGCTTTGGTGCAGCAATGTCCTGTTGTCTTGAATTGAAATTCTTGTTGTCTGTTAGTTATAAGTTATTTTTGACATCTGAATATATTTTCTACCCAGCCCGAACTTGTTTCCTGTTTTCTATCATGTTTACTTGTCCTGTATGTGCACTTTTATGCCTGTTTTGATAATAATAATAAATAACAAGCCGGGATTTAAGAGAAAACCTTAGTTGTGGACAATATAGGTAAATGTGCTCGGAAGGGGGCCCGTGTTTCCCACCTGTACTTGATTTATGAACTTATTATATTATTATTGCATTCATGAACTTGTTATATTATTATTGCATTCATGAACTCGTTATTACTCGATTTGTTAACTTGTTATATTATTATTGCATTCATGAACTTGTTATATTGTTATTGCATTCATGAACTCATTATTACTCGATTCATGAACTTGTTATATTATTATGGATTCATAAACTTGCTTGCTTGTTACTTGATACCTGAGTACACGGCCCTGTAGAATCCACCACTAGGTCTAAACGTAACTTGTTTGTATGCAATAATCATGTGGTATATATATGGGATGCATGAGTGGTGCATTAGATGGGATTAAATAATAGACTTAATAATGAATTACATGTTTTGCCTGTACACATGAGTGGTGCATTAGATAGGATTAAATAACATGTTTTGCCTGTACACACCTGTTACCTGTCTCGCATGCTATTTGATATCTGTTACAAATTACATGTTCACTTGTTACATGATTCTGTTACTTGACTCAGTTTACTTGCTTACTAGTTTCATTGAATTCTATCACTAGTTGCATTCCTGCCACGCTATGTTGTATGTTCTTGATTCAGTTCCTTGTTTTATACTTCTTGTATTTGTTCCTGTACACTTTTGCTTGTAATACTTGCATATTGTTTTTCTGTTTTATGCTTTAGTTATATTAATAAATGTACAGGTTTTGGAGATCAGCTGCCCGAATGAGTGAGTGACCAAGTGTTTTAAGCCTTGGTTGGATCTTTTGTTATTCTTGTATTCAGATTATTATTTCTTCTTGTTGTGAGTTGAACTTCTATTGGGTATGTTGTCCCGGAGTTTTGTTTCTATTTCCATATCTGTTTTTATTTAAGGATTATGTATTTGATTCGAAATAATTCTGTTGATTATGAGATTTGTTTCATGCATGCGTGGTTGTATATTTCTTGTATATTCCTGTTGTGTTGTTGAGTCGATTCTTACAGCTTATGAATGATGAAAATCATTCGCTGGCTTTGTCACGTGCTTGTATTCCGTATTCTTTTGGGAAGTTGGGCATGACAGGTTTTCAGTGGTATTAGAGGCAAGTTTGGTTAATGTATTAGTTTGACTAATATGTTAGTTAGAATTGACAGGATTAACTCAACAATAAACAGGCTATGCAATTACATGAACAATTGATAATCAACTTGATCTGGATACTAATTGTTTTGGGTTTTGTGCAGACCATGGCTCGTAGAAATGCTTCTTCCCGCTCCTAGGATGAACAACCTGAGTTGGCAGCTGTTACACAGGTGTTGCGACAGATAGTCCAAATGCAGCAAGAGCACAGTGAACCGGTGATGGCCGCGTTGCAGGCTGCCAATCGGAACATTGCTGTACCGACTCCCGTTGTGCCCGCTCAAGCAGCTCTTCCCCCTTGTCCTAGTTAACGTTGCAGATTTTATGAGGCTCATCCTGACAAGTTCGCAGGCATCGAGACGTCACTGGAGGCTGAACAGTGGCTAATCCGAACAAAGCTGCTGCTGTAGGTAGCTAGGGTCGCTGATGTGGACCGTGTGGATGTTGTGAGCATCCAACTCCCACCGCTGGTGGAGGGTTGAGTCCGAGAGGCTTAAGCGATCTATCGCTTGAGCCACTTTCACCTGGAGCTTTTTGGAGAAGTACTTTCCCAACACCACCAGGGTGGAAATGGAGCAACAATTTCTCGCCTTGAAGCAGGTTGGTCGGTTATTGCTGGTGTTTTGAATTATGTTACATATTATATATGTCGTATCGTAACATATCTTTCTCCCTCCTAGGTTCCTGTAAATTCGTAGATGAGTATGCTGCGGAATTCACTTGGCTCAGTCGTTTCGTGACCGCTTTGGTGGAGAATGAGGAAGACCGAGCACGGAGATTTCTATTGAGGCTTGATCATGGGATCCAGATGTATTTGGCCGCCTACCGCCTTCGTACATATGCTGATGCCTTGGAGATGGCTCGAGCAATGAAGCAGACTCGAGCTCGGGGCTCCTCCTCAGCGGGTTGCTCAGTGCCCTGTCGCTGCTGCTAGGCCCACTGAAGGACCGATTCAAAAGCCAATCTCGGACCTTCCTGTTAGGGCAACTCCCTACCCTCCTACCGCTCCATGAAGAGGAGTTCTGTGACTTCTGCCCGACACCGAGGCACATGCGCAGGGATTGCGGGAGGGACAATCGCCGATGTTTCGTGTGGTGCGAGTGACCACTCAGTTCGGGATTGCCCTCAGAGGAGGTATGGGCCGCCCGTAGGCGCGCCAGCTCGTGGTCAGGTCAGGCCGCCGCTTTCCCTTCAGCATCAGACTGTCGGTCAGAGGAAGCTTTGATACCACTAAAAATTCGTCCTGTGCTACCTGTAGATGCTTCCTGATCTGAGTCATTGCATCGACAGTTCTTGGGATCAACTCTGCTCCCAACAACTTTCTTTCTCCAATGTCATCCCAGTACATTGGTTATTTACATTTCGACCATAAAGTGCCTCGTACGGCGTAGCCTTTAGACTTGATAGTTGTTGTACGCGAACTCTACCAGATATAGGTGATCTTCCCAAGATCCTCCAAACTGCATAACATAGAACCTCAACATGTCCTCCAATGTCCGAATGGTCCTTTCTGACGTCCATCTGTCTGAGGATGAAAAGCCGTGCTGTAGTTCAATTTGCTCCCAAGACTTCCCTGAAGACTCCCAGAACTGGAACCTGAATCTCGTATCCTTGTCAGATACAATGCTGACCGGAACTTTATGAAGGCGCACAATGCCCTGCATATACTTTTCTGCAAGGCTCTCAGTAGACTGACCAACTTCGAAGGGAATGGAGTGGGTATTCTTCGTCAGTCTATCTACAATCATCCAAATGGCATTGACTCTTGGGACTCCTCGGCAGGCAGTCACAAAATTCATTGTGATGTTTTTCCACTTCCACTTCGGAATGGAAAGAGGTTGAAGGAGCTTGACAGTCTTCTGATGTTCTGCCTTCACCTTAACCTGATCATATCCCGAAAGAAGGTCCAACTTCGAAAAGACTGCAACACCGCCCAACTAATCAAATAGGTCACCAATCTGAGGTAGTGGATACCGATTCTTCATTGTAACACTGTTCAGTTCTCGGTAATTAATGCATAGTCTGCGGCTTCCATCTTTCTTAGTGACGAACGAGGTTGGAGCTTTCCACGGTGAAACACTGGGCTTGATGAAACCCAAATCTAACAACCCCTGAATCTGTACCTTCAGTTTTGCGAGCTTAACCGGTGTCATTCTATAGGGACTCTTCGATATCGGCACCGAACCCGGCTGAACTTCAATGCCAAACTCCATTTCTCGGTCCGGAGGTGATTAATCTGGGCAAATCCTCTGGAAACACATAGGAATTCCCGCACCACCAGAGGTGCAACCTCACGTGCAACTCCATTGCACAAGCTTTCTCAGCAACCACCTTCTTGACTCGCTTAAGAGGTGTCTCACCAGGCATGAAATTCAAACTCTGAGCGACCTGAAGTCCTGAACCCAGCAATCGATTATAGCATGAGACTCCCCCAACCAATCCATCCCGAGAATAACGCCAAACCCAGAATTCCCAATCACAATCAAATTGGCCTTGAAGTCTGCACCACCAATTATCATAAGGCTTTGCCTGCATTCTCTAGAACAAACGACAACACCGCCACCTGTAGTGATGTTCCAAGCTGTTGGCGTAATACTACACTCCAACTGATGCTGATCCACGAAGTGGGAAGAGACAAAAGAATGGGTCGCCTCAGAATCAAATAAGACATGGGCAGGAAAAGAATGAACTAGGATGATACCTATGATATAGTTAAAAACAGAAAGATGAATAATGAATGATGAATAAAGAATAATGATGTGAGGAAGACTACATGAATGAATAATGCAAAAGGGAAATAAATAAAACAAGGAAAATAATAGAACAATAAAGCACAAAATATCTGCAACGACTTTCTCAGCAGTCTCAGCTTCTTCCGCTGTCAGGTTGTAGGCCTGACCTCCTCGGAGTAGCGGTCCTCTGATCGACAATCTAATGCTGAGGGGGGAAGCGGCAGCCTGACCTGACCACGAGCTGGCGCGCCTGCGGGCGGCCCATGCCTCCTCTGAGGGCAATCCCGAACTGAGTGGTCACCACACTCGAAACATCGGAGATTGGCCCTCCTGCAATTCCTGCGCATGTGCCCCAGTGTCTGGCAGAAGTCATAGAACCCTTCTCTTCGTGGAGCGGTAGGAGGGTAGGGAGCTGCCCTGACAGGAGGGGTCGGGGCTGGCCTCCGAATCGGCCCTCCAGTGGGCCTAGCAACAGCGACAGGGTACTGAGCAACCTGCTGAGGAGGAGCCCCGTGAGCTCGAGTTTGCTCCATTGTTCGAGCCGCCTCCAAGGCATCAACATATGTACGGAGGCGGTGGGCGGCCAAATGCATCTGGATCCCATGATCAAGCCCCAATAGAAATCTCCGTGCTCGGTCTTCCTCATTCGCCACCAAAGCGGTAGCGAAACGACCGAGCCTGGTGAATTCCGCAGCATACTCATCAACGGATTTATGGGAACTCAGGAGGGAGAAAGATGTGTTACGATACCACACATATAATATGTAACAGAATTTAAAACACCAGCAATAACTGACCAACCTGCTTCATGGCGAGGAATTGCTTCATGGTGAGGAATTGCTGCTCCATTTCCACCCTGGTGATGTTGGGAAAGAACTTCAAAAAGCTTCGGGTGAAAGTGGCCCAAGGAATAGATCGCTCAAGCCTTTCAGACTCGGTCCTCCACCAGATGTGGGCAAGGTTCACCAGCTGGATGCGCACAACATCCACACGATCCACATCTACGACCCTGGTTGCTTGCAGTAGCTGTTCTGTTCGGATTAGCCACTGTTCAGCCTCCAGTGGCGTCTCGGTGCCTGCGAACTTGTCAGGATGCAGCCTCAAAGTCTGCAACGGTACCAGGAGGAGGGGGAAGTGCTACTTGGTGGGCACAGTGGAAGTCGGTATAGCAGTGTTCTGGCTGGCAGCTTCCAACGCGGCCCTCACCAGTTCACTATGCTCTTGCTGTATTTGGACTGTCGTAGCACCTGTGTAACAGCCGCCAACTCAGGCTGTTCATCCTGGGAGCGGGAAGAAGCATTTCTGCGGGCCATGGTCTGCACAAAATTCAAAACAATTATTATCTAGATCAAGTTGATTATTAATTATTCATGTAATTGCATGACCTGTTTCATGACCTGTTTACTGTTGGGTTAATCCTGGCTAAGTTAAGTCTGACTAACATATTAGTTAAACTAATACATTAGCCAACCTGGCTTTGATACCACTGAAAACCTGTCACGCCCGCTTTCCAAAAGAAAACGGAATACGAGCACGTGACAAAGTCCAGCGAATGATTTTCATCATTCATAAGCTCTAAGGATTGACTCAACAACACAACAGGAATATACAAGAAATTTACAACCATGTATGCATGAAACAAATCATAATCAACAAAATTATTTGGAGGTAAGTACATAATCCTCAAATAAAAACAGATCTGGAAGAGAAACAAAACTCCGGGGCAACATGCCCAATACAAGTTCAAGGCGCAACAAGAAATAATAATAATCTCAATACAAGAATAACTAAAGCATAAAAAGATCCAGCCAAGGCTCAAAACACTTGGTCACTCACTCCTTCGGGCAGCTGATTTCCAAAACCGGTATGTTTATTAATTGACAAAAATAGATAAACAGGAAAATAGTATGCCCGTTAGTGCAAGCTATGGGCTGCAAGTAATACAAGTAAAAGGGTACATGAACAAATACAAGAAGTATAGAACATGGAATTGGAATCAAGAACATACAACATATCGTGGCAGTAATGCAATTAGTGATAGAGTCCAATGAAACTAGCAAGCATGTAAACTGAGTCAAGTAACAGAATCATGTAACAAGTGAACATGTAATTTGTAACATGTTTCAAGTTGCATGCGAGACAAGTAACGTGTGTACAGGCAAAACATGTTATTAATAAGTCTATTATTTAATTTTATCTAATGCACCACTCATGCGTCTCATATATATACCACATGATTGTTGCATATAAACAAGTTACGTTTAGGCATAGTGGTGGATTCTATAGGGTCGTGTACTCAGGCATCAAGTAACAAGCAAGCAGGTTCATGAATCCATAATAAGATAACAAGTTCATGAATCGAGTAATAGCGAGTTCATGAATGCAATAATAATATAGTAAGGTCGTGAATCGAGTAATAACGAGTTCATGAATGCAATAATAATATAACAAGTTTGTGAATCAAGTATAGGTGGGAAACACGGGCCCCCTTCCGAGTACACTTACCTATATTGTTTACTATTAAGGTCTTTCCCTTAAACCCCGGCTTGTTACTTATTATTATTATGAAAACATGCATGAAAGTGCACAAATAGGGCAAGTAAACATGATACTTTTTGCTACGTCGCGCATGCTACTTGATACATGTTCATGTAAGTGACTGTATCATGATACTTTACAATTGTTCATGTAAATGAACATGTAATCTGTTCAGGCTAGGTAGAAAACATATTCGAGTGTCAATTTATAATTATCAAAACAACAAGAATTTTAATTCTGGACAGCAGAACGTAGCTGCACCAAAACTGGAATTTCCGTTGCTATAGGAATGCAAATCTGGATCCGTCAGAAGTTCTAGAAACTAGACTCTTTGCCGGTTCCAGCGCATATACACACGATACATAAAAGTTACAGTAACTGGGTTCAAATCAACATCTTACATAGATTTTGTGTTCAGCCAGAATTCTTAAAGTTGTGTTTACATGCATGAATTTGGTCTGAAAATTCATCAAATAAATCCAGAAAAATTAAGGGTGATTCCCTAGCATGTTTAGTCTCAGCAAGATAAATTTCATATTATTATATTACTGATGGCATGTCCAAATTAAATTGTAAAACAGGGTGATACAGTGAAATTATGAATCCAGAAATTCAGACTCAACAGTACAAAAACAACAATATCTCACAAACTCGGAATTTGATTCGGTCAGATGTTCTAAAATCTATACACGTGGGGCTACAATTCATATTCAGAAACTAATTCAAAATTCTGTTATTAACAGGGTCGGCAGCAGCATTCTCAGATTTCTTTGCATGAAATATAGCATGATTAATAACTACCATGGATCTAAGTTAATGTGACACAAATCAGGGTTTAATAATTATGCAAACAGCACATTATTTCTATTCTCAACTCATAAAAAAGGAAAACAAGATCAACATATTCATCATCCAACAAAACATTTATAAGTCATGATGATTCATAAATTCATGTAGCCAAATAATTAGGTAAATAATTAGATCTAACTTGTTGTTGTGAAAAGAGTATTAACGAATGGTTGTGACCCTTACGATTATGGAAATTAATGGAGACGATCAACGAGTAGGATCAAGATTATCAACGATAACAAGAGGCAAGGCGAGTCACAACTAAAATCTACTTGCGATATTTCAAAAAGATGCTTGTACGGGGAAACGAAAGAATCGTACAAGTTACTTGCCTGAAAGATAACGACGATACCGAATACAAGAATAACGGGGCGAGCGTCCCGACAGCACGTGCGACTACGTGCACGCAAGAGATGGCAGCAATAGCAACACGTGCATTGCACGTAGCACGCACAACAGCAAAAGGCCACACAACAAACAACGATTACCCAAACATCGAATCCCTCCTAAACAGCAACAACAGTTCCTCCTACGGCCAGACGGCAACCGGTAGTAACTAGGGTAAAGTAGGTATATATATATAGGGTTAAGTGGGTTTGGGTTATTGCGTAAGCGGGTATGGGATCCAATTGGGGAAATAGTATTGGGTTTTGGGTAAAGATCCAGTAGGGAATAAAATAACCAATAGAAGTAGGATTTATAAAAAAATATAATTTGTATTACAATATAGAAATTATTTGAAATAACTACAAATACAATGAATAAATAGAAATGAATTTTTAATAATCCATCAAAAGTAATAATAATAATAATAACGGTAACAACAACAATAATAATAATAAAAAAATAACCATAATAATAACAAGAATACTGATAATAATAATTATAACAATAACAATAGTAATAATAAGATTGTATAACAAAATAGGAATTGGGTTTAACAAATTTATCAAAATAATCCAAATAGGAATTGAAAATAAAATTAAAATATACCATTACTCGAAATAAATATAATTTTCGATTAGAAAGGACTTTAATATAATATCCAAATCGAATTTAACAAATAATGAATTTATAAATATCGAAATACAGAAAATATTCAGGAAATATGTATTTGCGGGAACGGGGGGTTACAATCATACCCAACTTACATAGAATTTCGTCCTCAAAATTCAATACAGGCGGAATGTAGGACAAAGCAAAAACAAACTTGTGGGGTAACAAAGCAAGGAATTGGAGGGAGAGAAATGAAATGGTGATAACACCAAAATAAGAAAGAAGTAGATAAGAATGATATCAAATAATGAATTGATGCATGATGACGAATGGAATGCAAGAAAATAAGTAAACGGTATTTGAAGGAAAGAAACAACACAAGACTTGTCGTATTAGAAGGAAAGAAACAATACAAGACTTGTGGATGACGAAGCAAGAAGATGCAGTAGGTAGAGTTGGAATTGAAGAGGGAATGGATAGGGAAGAATCGAGCCAAATAATGAGTCAATGGATGAGGATGAATGCAAGGGATAAAGGGAAGGAGACTTGCAAGGAGGGAGAACCAAGAGAATCCTGGATCTGTGGGTTATGGGCCCACCGCGCTTTCGCTGCGCCACTTTGCTCAGGAAGACTCCGTCAATAGCATCCATTAGCTCTAGCAATCTGCTTCGTGGCTCACCATATCCTTGACTTCCAAACGGCATCTCACTAGCATGAAGTTTGAACTCCTGGTGACTTGGGATTCTGAACACTTGAAATCCTGGGACTCTGCATGCATGCCTTGGAGCAAAAGACGACACTTCCTCTCCTGGTGATGTTCCAAGCCGCTGACATGTCGTAGCAGATCAAGTGATGCCGATCGACGAACTGAGCAAGAAATCCTGGGACTCTGCATGCATGCCTTGGAGCAAAAGACGACACTTTCTCTCCTGGTGATATTCCAAGCTGCTGAAATGTCATAGCAAATCAAGTGATGCCGATCGACGAACTCCTGGTGACTTGGGATTCTGAACACTTGAAATCCTGGGACTCTGCATGCATGCCTTGGAGCAAAAGATGACACTTCCTCTCCTGGTGATGTTTCAAGTCGCCGACATGTCGTAGCAGATCAAGTGATGCCGATCGATGAACCGAGCAAGAATAAAAAGAATCGATGACACCATAATTAAAGTAATATGGGTAGGAAAAGAATGAAATTATACTCGGTAAGAAATCAACAATGTGGAAGACTGTAAGAGGCGGAAGGAAGGAATCAAGGAATTGAATATGAAGGAATCTAAACGAATAGAATAAGACTAGTATCCAGATCAAGTAGATTATCAGTTTTTCATGTGATTTGCATGGCCTGCTTTTTGTTGAGCTAAACCAGGCTAAGCAAATTTGACTAACACATTAGCCAAACATGACTAACACATTAGCTTTACAAATGATTGCTCAAATTGGTGGAGTTTGTCTTTTAGTTTATTTGATTATATTACTAGTTCTCCCATGTCCCAATCCACACTAACACACAAAATTCTGTATTTTGTTGAAGATCTGATCGAGGTTACTTGCAGTGATGAGATGCTAACATGTAAGAACTAATTGTGCCATCGATGCAATATTCTTGTTACGCTTGGCTTATGAGCATTGTTGTTTGTCTCATATTCTATTGTGCCTTCGATGCAATATTCTTGTTATGCCTGGCTTCAGAGCATTGTTGCTCGTCTCATATTCTAGTATTCTACAGCCCCTCCTCTCTCTCTCTCTCTCTCTCTCTCTCTCTCTCAGTACAGCACAAAAATCTATATTTTGTTGAACATCTTTCTTGGCAACTTGAAGTTTCTTGTTTAATTTATGAGTATTACTTGTCCTCCCACCCAAACCACCCAAACACACAAAATTTGCATTTTGTTGAAGATATGATCGAGGTAACGTGCAGTGATGAGATGCTAACATGTAAGAGGACCTAGTTGGGCCTTCGATGCAAAACTCTTGTTACGCTTGGCTTCTGAGCATTGTTGCTTCTCTTGACTTTTACAGTAACTTCTTACATTTGCATTTAAGTTTTATGACCGTTGTAACTTTTTTTATTATTTTAATGTATTCTGCCCCGTCCCTTCCTCTCACAGTAGGATGTAAAATTCTCTCTTTTTTGAACATCTTGGCAACTGCAGTGATGAGATACTAACATGTAAGAAGACCTGTTTGTGCCTTCGATGCATTACTCCTGTTACGCTTGGCTTCTGAGCTTTGTTGCCTATTTCATCTTGTACAAAATCTTTCAACTTTTTGCATTTGAGCTTTATGACTAGTATAATATTTATTTCTGTTTCTTAATGATTTTCCCTTCATTAATCATGTTTTATTTGACCGTATTCTTTTTATGCAGGTGACAGACAACTACTACAGGCCAGACCTTACAAAGGCTGCTCATGCGAGGCTCAGTGCTGTTAACCGCAGCCTCAAGGTCGCCAAATCTGGTGCTAAAAAGAGGAATAGACAGGCTGTGAAGTATTAAAGAAGAATGGAAGAGTTTCTAATGCATTTTAGGCATATGTTTTTGATTTAGTAATCCTTTGTCTGTCTTTGGTATTAAGAGTTTTTGGGTGAAGATATCTTCTGTTCCAAATTAGTGTGATGGTGTTGATGTTCAGTTTTTATCAGTGCTGTTAACCGCAGCCTCAAGGTCGCCAAATCTGGTGCTAAAAAGAGGAATAGACAGGCTGTGAAGTATTAAAGAAGAATGGACGAGTTTCTAATGCATTTTAGGCATATGTTGTTGATTTAGTAATCCTTTGTCTGTCTTTGGTATTAAGAATTTTTGGGTGAAGATATCTTCTGTTCCAAATTAGTGTGATGGTGTTGATGTTCAGTTTTTATGTTGACTAGTAGAATATTATGTCAAATAGCACTCCCATTCGACATTGCAAAATTCTCTGCACTCAGCCTAAACCTTGAATTTGAGTCCAATGGGCAATGTCATAGAATTCCGTCATTATTTCCTAATGAAAGGCCAAAATGTGTTATATGAGGCAGCAGCCGAATTACGTCTATGATGCCTGCAATGTTTTCCTGGAAATTGTCGAGTCTTGATTCTCATAAAAGATGGTTGATTACTAGCAGACGTGATTAGCATGAAGTTACTGTTTGGGAATTGCTGGGCATATCGAGCAGAATTCAGACCTGTGTATCAGACCTGTGTACTTTGTAGTTATTGTAGAGCTATTCACATTGTATTTACATCTGTGAACGAAATATTTATGATCCTAGAAAATAACTGAAGCTGAAAATATCATGCAATTCAACACGAGACAAATATAACGAAAACAAGAATAAGTGGTTGGCACTTTACTTTTTTTTTTCTGCTAAATATATGAAAGTTAAAACTCTAAAACCATATAGAATTCCAGCATCTTGCGTCTGCACTAGATAGGTACAGAATGAATTTTCTAAAGATTTGTTACGACAAATGAACCAACTAAATCAAGAATCAAAGAATTGATAGCAAGCTTTCAGTGGAAAGAATGTAACTAAACTTATCACATCAAACATTCCCCACCATATGCCTCTCATCACTAACTTATCACTAACTACTATTTGTGCCGGAACTGTGGCAGTCTCCCCATACGAGAGTCATCAAGGTGGAGCTGAGTATAGTCATAGGACAACCCCGTCCTATCCCTGTATAATGTATCTAGTTTATCCTCCTGAGCCTTCCCAACCTTCTCCCTTGTCATGGACCCGACGTCCCCAGCGGCCTTTGCAAACTTGTTGAAGGCTGTTGACATCCACGACGTACCTGTCAGAACGTAAGGGTTGCTCATGATGGCAGCACCAGCACTGCTTGCTGTCTGTTCAGCTGCAGCGAGAGCTGATCGAGTCATCTGCGACACCTGGAACTTCTTGTCAACCTCACGGACCTTACCGTTGACAGCAGCAGTTCCAATGCAGATCTTCTCGCTGAGGCCAATCCGGCGGTCAAGAGAAGCAACAGTGGCAGAGGCATTGGATGTGAGGCCATGACGCTCATCAAAGGATTTGGCACGCATGAGGGCGTCTTTCCCAAGTACAAAGCCCTTGGCGAGCATGCTACTCATCATGTCTTCTGCTTTCTTGACTGCGTGGGGCATCTCGTCCACCTTTGTATAGGAAGAGAACGAGAATCAGTTGATGCAAAGTGTAATGAAGTAATTTTTTAGATGAGTTTTTTTCTTTTGCAAAAAAAGGTTAGATTACCTGGATATTAAACAAATGTAATTGAGTTTTTACGAAACATTTCATTTTTGCCTCCGAAGGATTAAAATTCCTTCTACCCTAGTGTGCTTGCATAAATGTTTACGGCACACAGTCATATATATGCAAGCGTATCCAGTTAAACTCTCACATAATGTAGTTTCTTTTCCAGTTAAGAATAAAGAAACAAAAATAGAACAGAACAAAAGATGAAAATCAGTTTTGATGTCAAACTGTGGAT
This sequence comes from Hemerocallis citrina, assembly GCA_017893485.1. Classification (NCBI taxonomy): domain Eukaryota; kingdom Viridiplantae; phylum Streptophyta; class Magnoliopsida; order Asparagales; family Asphodelaceae; genus Hemerocallis; species Hemerocallis citrina. The sequence goes on along the minus strand of CM030366.1, from coordinate 229,578,502 downwards.
ATTCTTTTTTTTAGGATAAGTAATGTTTGATTCATGGACATTACAGCTATAAGATTTCGATTACAGATGTTGGCATCAGCAAAGCCTAATTCCATTGAATTTGGTCAGCTTTGGTGTGCCGATAAAGTTATAAAGTTGAAGCAAGAACATAGTCAAGGATAATGTGCAAGTGAGAGAGACTTGACTATACCCAACATGCTAGTTGCAGGTAGGAAAAAGAAGACATTTCTCACTCCCAAAAATCACATATATAATTATTAGAAAATACCAACAACAACAAATTTAGAAAATGCTAGAATCTAAAATAATTTCTAAGTAAAATTAAATAACAAAAAGAAAAGAATGTAAAGGGAGAATCAGCTAAGAAAGAAATTAGACTTTACTGAATCTCTACCTTAGGAATTCTATAAGTTAAACAGAATTAGCTGATCATCTACTAGAATAAGTTGAAAATGTTTCAAACATCAGAAGAACAATCTTGACATGTACTTAAATATTTTCTTTAAGTTTTTGAGCTAACGCTACATAATAGATTGATAACACATAATACAAAGTATAAACCAGCTTAGGTAGGCAACAAGATGATCTAGAATCTTAAAAGAAACTAACATACACCCATTAATCACGCATCAAATTATCACAATTATTCCTTTATTGTAAGTTTGTAACACATATAGATTGATAAATAAATAAAGGTCATACAGTTTCCTTAATTTCCTCCTGAGTAACCGGCCTAATTACCATTACCCATGCACAAGCTCTACATTACAATCTAGTTTGTCACTTTGACAATGCAATAGAGTTGTAAGAGGATTTTCTTAAACTAAAATTCTGTAAGTTATTTTAATTCAGGTGCACAAAAGTTTAAGCAGTAGGATTAGACTTACAAAGATCTACTTTTCTACCCCGTTAGACTATACCATCTCATTATCTTCAAATCAATTGTTGTTGACCGACTTCGACGGAACTCAGAACCCCCCACGCTCATCTAGAGAGGGCCGGAATCATGAGATTCTTTGTGTGAAACTTCGTGTGAAATCAGGTGTGTGAAGGGTTTCAAAGTGTTCAATCATGGGGGAATCTAAGCTCAAGAATAAAAGATGCTCGAAGCACATGTTCAAGACATCTCCAACTGTACTGCTACAAGCACTATTTTTCCTGCTTACATGATGCAGTCTCTCATGGGAAAACAGAGGCACGGGCCTTTTTGATAGCAAGGTTAAAGTAGGTTGACAAGCGAGTAGAAGTCACATTGTATACTGAAAATCAATTGGTAAGCTTCACTTAAAGCATAAAGGTTTTTGGCAGTAGAAGCAAAAGCAATAATATAATGTTCCTTTTATATTTTTACACAACAGAAATTGGTTATGTTCAATTTCAAACACCACAAACCTAAGAGGCTAAGACAGATTGGTAAAGAGCTTAGAGCAAATAAGAAGATGATAGTATTGGATTCCACTTCAGACCGTATTTATCATTTTGCAGTGCTACACTCAAATATTTTTGGCAAGAAATATCACCAAACGTAATATTAAGAGTTCATCTATTGTTGGATTATAACTATTTACCAATAATTTTATGTTGTCTGTCAACTCCAATAGAACAGATTGCTATACTGTGATGCAACACCAACTTAGATATAGATAACTCTCACTGTTTGAAACTTTATTATGAAAAAGATGGAAGTATGAACAGTAGAGCGTTCCAGGATTGCCAGATTTTAGCATTTTGAATAATTATATAGCATGTGTATACTAGTTGGTTACCAGATCATTTGGTATACTGAAGATTACAGTTTACCAGAGACATAATCATTCAAACATTCTCTTTCATATATTTCAAGCTTTACCTCATTTGTTCTGTAGGCTTCCAGAGGCAGCTGGTAATTACCTTCTAGCACCACATTGATAGGACGATCAACAATAGTTGCCCCCTGTGTAAACATTCATCTAATATGAGGAACCAAACAGGGAGCTGAAAAGAAGAAAAAAAGAAAAAAATCTGAAACAAAACATGAATTAAGTTTATTTTTCAATATCAGAATAGATTGGCTCACCGTGAGAAGCACGGCTGTATCTGCTCCCTGTGGATCCTTGAAAGTAACAAATGCAACCTGGGAACTTTCAGATTCTCTACAGGAAGTGAAACCCAAAATTAGGAGTTAGTCGGAGAGGATTTCAAAAATGTGTAGTTTTTAAATCATAGTGTTTTCAAAGTTAGGTGTTATTCGGAGAGGATTTTCAAGTGTGGTTTCAAAGTTAGGTGTTAGTCGGAGAGAATTTTCAAAACAAGGCAATTTTAGTGAAATCCTACTTTTCTTGTTGGGTTTTTAACTTGTATGCCCCTAACAAATGCGTGAATATTATATATACCTCGCACATATATTTATTTTCATATACATTTTCCCATAACAATATGTCTCATCACAAAGTTGCCACTATAGTTTTAAAAAATCAAAAGAGTGGGTAATTTTCATTTTTTTAATCTACTTGTTCGAAAATGACTTAACAATCCTCATCTCTACTATTCAAACTTCATATTCTTCTTCGTTGTAAACTCAAGAGATTGTTAATCCAACCGAAATTCATCAACTCTTCTCAAAATTTCTTCAAATTTTTAAGAAAAATCCGCCTCTCCCGACCAGAACCTAGAAATAGGCAAACTTATAGTCCATCTTTATAACTACATTTTCCCTTCTCTTTTATTCTCCAAATTTGCAATCAATTTTGTGTTCTAGTAATAGATCATAATATTTATCATTTAATTTTTAAATTCTAACTAAAATTCTTAAACTCTTTCTCATTTGATTACTCAGTTTAATTTCTCAGTTTGATTTTTAATCATCGAGTAAGAGGCATGCTTAAGTTGCTGATAGCTTAAATTGGGGGTAAATATGAAATAAGATCCAAATTGTTAGAGGCGAATATGAAAATACACATTTGTGAGGGACATGTGATATTAACATATTTGTTAGGGATCTACTTGTTAAAAATCCTTTCTTGTTTTTAAAGTTACACTTTTTATAAGTAAGTCCAAACCCTTTCTCCAAAACCATACCTTTTACATTATGTTTCTCAAATCTTTGTGAGGTTGCATCTCCTTCTTTCTTTAACGTCAAATAACTATTCTACACCTCTCTTCTTCTTTTCTTTTTTCGCTCTTTATTTTTCATTAACTAATTAATAAAATAAAATAAAATATTTCATAAAAAAATGGTTGTGATTAAGAGTCATAACATGGTCCATTTCTTTTGGGTTTTTTTATTTTTTTTGTTGGAAACAAATTTTGTATGTTTCAATAAATCCAATTTACTGCTTGTCCAAAAAAAAATTATATGAGATTATTAGTATGAACTACCTCATTCAAAATTAAGTTTTATAATTTTTGAGGTTTCATCTTTTTATCGCATTCTACTGAAATATTTCAAATTTATCATATTGTCATATAAATTTATAATATTTGACAGCATCATTTTCTACTATGATATTGTAAGAGCATCCACAATCGTTTGCTAAAAAACATGGCAAAATGGCAAATGGAAATAGCAATTTGAGAATTTCGCTGCAACGGTTCTTTGCTATAATTTTGTCAATTTTTATTTTTATTTTTTAGCGGATGAGACAACATGTCCCGTCTCACTTCAATTTTTTTTTAAATCTTAATATAATTAATTATGCTAAGTAGTGATTAATTAGTAGTAGATTGTGAATTAAACATGGGAAAATGGCTCCTAGATTCTAGGATGTGACATGTTGTCCCGTCCAAGCATTTTTTGCTTAAGACGGGACAACATGATTCGTATGTTTTTTTTTTTTTTTTTTTGAGACTGTACAACATGTACAATCTGATTATTAGAAAATTATATACAAAAAAAACCCCACGGACGATACAACTTGTTTCGTCCCTCGCCATTAAAAAAAAAGGGACGGAACAACATGTTCCGTCTCCTATATTTTGAGAATCGTCAATTCGTTTCTCAAATATGAGAACGCACTGTAGCTATTTTGCCAAAATATGGCAAAATAGCAAACGACTGCACACCATCATTTCTCAAAATATGAGAATTTGGCAAATATAGCAAATGACTGTGGATGCTCTAAGAGGTTGTAACAAAGACTCACAAGCTATAATCTCAGCCATACATTTTAAGTTAAATTTATATCAACCATTCAATTGAAGTATCACGTGCATTATATGTGCTTTATAGTATTTTATAACATTAAAAAATCAGCTACAGCCTTGTTCCAAAAGAATAGAAAAATAAACAAATTAAGTTAATTTTTTGCTAGGCTTTCCGTTCCCACAATAAAGAAAAGTTTATTATAGAACATAGCATGCATTGCCCGAGTCAACTATTGGTAATTATGATTTTAACAATAATTAATTATATAATTTTATACTATTATTATTGTTTATTCTGATATTCATATATAATGATAATACCAAAAAAAGTATGTGAAATCCAAGTTGACTAATTTCAAAACCATACTAGGTATGTATTTGAAATCATAAAGATTTTTGAAACCACCTTGATTTGCTTTTGAAATTATCTTAATTCTAAAATCATACCCTGCTTTTGAAATCATCTCCCACTAACACTCCTCAGAAACATTTCCAACTGAAAGTTAATGTATATAACAAGAATTAGTGAACAACCTCCGTATCTCAACATAAGCTACATCACCAGAAAAAGAGAAAAATTCCTGAATATCCTGATAAGATGCAGCCAAGGATATGTTGCTAACTCTCACCGTTTGTATCTGCAGGAGAAACATGCAAAGAGTTGATTAATGAAACAGACTATTAAAGAAAATAGACTGCTGAAAAATAGCTATCATCCGTAATGGAGGAATATAGAAGTGATCCAGGACTAGGGAAAACCATGAACATAAACAGATCAGAACAACAAACTTCTAAGAGTGCATGTAGAATGGAGTGATTAACTAAGCTAAACACAAAGTGGTTCATAATTCTAGCATAACCATCCCCAAACAGTGTCAAGGAACTGAATTACATAAACAACCACTAATAGTAGATAATGACTCACATCGGAAACATCAATAGTCCAATTTGTAGAATTAGCCGACTGGTGTTCCACTCCCATATTCAAATAGGACTGATCCATGTGGGCCTGCAAATTACATGATCAATTAGGTGCTTCTCATATGGTGCAGCAATTAAAAGGACCATTACGGTAGAATTCTCAAAGTATATTAGAGCAGAATCTTCGACTAAGTCCACAGAGAATGAACAGGGGAACTTCAATAACTAATCCCTTGAGTGGTTCAGCGTAAGATGAAAATGAAAAAAATATATATATGGTACAGTATGAATGAGGATATAATAATTCTGTAATATGGAATGTCTTGTGAACCTTTTCAGTCTAGCAAAAGAATATAATCGATATCTGTACTATATATAAAGGGAGACGGGTGAAATATCGTTTTAATTGTCATGTTTTGGAAGAAATGAGCCCTTCATTGATGGTAATTATTATGCTATGATTCTTGAATATTTGCTTTGAAGGAATAAATGATAGATCCATTAACAAACATTGGTTGCAAAATAAACACTTGCATTTGCACGTGCTAAACATTGATTTTTAATATGAAGCCATAGGGCCCAATATTCAAGGTCAAATATATCCACTAGTATCAGATATAAAAGCATGGGAGACAAACAAAATTGTTGTTTCTTGTTAGAATTGAGTATACATTCAAAACACTTCTTTTATTTACAAAATTGTAAATATGGCCCAACGGTTAAAGTTTTGGGTTCACATGAGGTTGGGGGTTCAATTCCAGCATTCCATATATCTATATAATAAAACACAAAGAAAGCTATCAAGTGGCTCTCCTTCAATCCCCCCAAAATCAAAGGTCCAGATCTAACCTCACAAAACACATTTTTTCTCCCCAAAGTTTTCCCTCAAAACTCAAATTCAAATCCCCAAAAACAACTTCTTTATTTATTTAATTATCTCTCTCTCTCTCTCTTTCTCTCGCTCTCTCTCTCTCTCTCTCTCTCTATATATATATATATAATAAAACACAAAGAAAGCTATCAAGTGGTTCTTCTTCAATCCCCAAAATCAAAGACCCATATCTAACTTCACAAAATTTTTCCTCCAAAAGTTTCCCCCAAAACTCAAATTTCAAATTCCCCCCCAAAACAACTCAATTATTTATTCTCTTTCTCTCTCTCTCTCTCTCTCTCTCTATATATATAGGGAAAGCTTCCGGTTGTGCACTCTAGTGCACACGGCGTGTGCACTAGGCCTTCGGGCGTTCATAACGACGATCCGAACCATTCACATTGATCTACACATCTAAATTAGTCTAAATATGTAAAATCAAATCATTTGAAATTCATTTACTCATCCATTGAAGTGTTACAAAATTGTATGACTGAAAATCATTGTTTTTTTATAGTCACATGATGGATGGGTAAATGAATTTCAAATGATTTGATTTTACATATTTAGACTAATTTAGATGTGTAGATCAATGTGAACGGTTCAGATTGTCGATATGAACGCCCGAAGGCCTAGTGCACTAGAGGTAGTGCACAACCGAAGCTTTCCCTATATATATATATATATATATATATATATATATATATATATATATATATATATATATATATATATATATAGGGAAAGCTTCGGTTGAGCACCACTCTAGTGCTCACTGCGTGAACACTAGGCTTTCGGGCGTTCATATCGAAAATCCGAACCGTTCACATTGATCTACACATCTAAATTAGTCTAAATATGTAAAATCAAATCATTTGAAATTCATTTACTCATCCATTGAAGTGTTACAAAATTGTATGACTGAAAATCATTGTTTTTTTATAGTCACATGATGGATGGGTAAATGAATTTCAAATGATTTGATTTTACATATTTAGACTAATTTAGATGTGTAGATCAATGTGAACGGTTCGGATTTTTGATATGAACGCTCGAAGGCCTAGTGTTCACACGGTGAGCACTAGAGTAGTGCTCAACCGAAGCTTTCCCTATATATATATATATATATATATATATATATATATATATAGAAACATGGACTTTTATACCCCAATTTATAATTATTTTTCACCATACTCTAATGGAAACATGGACTTTTATTTGGAACTAATTATTGTCATACTATTCAAACTTCCGCTACATAATTGTTGATTTACTGTTTACAAGGCTTTTCATATGTTGTATCGTTCTGAAGACGTGCCATAGGCACGTGGCCACAGGCAAATCTAGTATATATATATGGCTAAATTTTAAAAAAAACCCACTGAGTTTTGGGCCAGTTAAAAAAACCGTACTAAGTTTTTTTTAATTATAAAAATGACACAAAATTTCAAAAACTCCACTGGGTTAGTTAGGGCTAGGGCCACTTTCATCTTTCATTTGTGTTTAAAAAAATCACATTCATATTTCATTTGTGTTTAAAAAAACATCACTTAACTAATCAGATGTTTAAATAAATCCCCCTTAACTAACCCTAACTAAACCAGTGGAGTTTTTTGAAATTTTGTGTCGTTTTTTTATTAAAAAAAACTTGGTGCGGTTTTTTTAAACTGGCCCAAAACTCAGTGGTTTTTTTAAAAAAAATTTAGCCATATATTTATATATCTATGACCAGGGTCTTGGGGTCTCTTGAAAAAAAACATTTTTTGTTGTTTTAAATAAAACGTTTCCTTTCTTACTGGCCAGTTTTTTGACCAGTAAAATCATTAAAACATTTTTATGGCACTTTATGTCTGGTTGTTATGACATTAAATCAGAATGAAAGAAAAACGTTTCTATTTTTGGATATAAATAAATGGGCTATGTCACATAGATGAGATAGAAAGAAAAAAAACAAATTCTTGATCTCTTCTAAAATATTTCTCCAAATTGCTGAGCAATTTTTTGCTCATTGTGGTGCAAGTTGGTACATGCTGCTATTGGAGAATTAGACAGCACTGTAGACTGAAGCTCGTTGTATCCCGGGAGAAGTGTTTGGTGATCAACGATTCATCTCCATAATCAGCCAAATAGTTTCTTAAAGAACGTGCAACCCACGCCTCGAGCCATTTTTCTTGCTGTTGCAGATCAACTCCAGATCCTTTCTCATAAGTTCATTTGGTGCAGACATGTTTACCCATCCCTTTCTTAACATTTCTAATACAAAAAACATTCTAAAACACCATCATCAGGCACTTAACTGAGCCAATTTTAAAAGAATCAAAGAAATAGAGTGCCAGCTATCTTTTTAGCAGACAGATAATTTTGGAGAGCAAACATTAATTATTGTTCTTAAATTTGTTAAATCAACAATATGTAGTGATAATCTCTCTGGTGGTGGACATAGTTCTCGGAACGAGATTTATTCAGTGTATCATTTCCTGAATTACTCGTAGAATGTACCAAAAGAGAAATTGGCCTACATACAAATAGCCATGTAATTAAATCATTAAATCTATGGAATCATTGGAAAATTGAAAAGTTAGTCGCATAAGCCAATTGACAATGGAGGGGAAATCCTATATTGTATTTATAAAGGCACTATTAAAGATATTAGATTAGATTAGTTGAGCATTAGTTTAGTCACATAAGGGCAAAGCACGTGCCTGTAATAAAGTCATATATATATAGTGTGTATTGTATGGTTGGTGAAAATGATACCAAGTTTACATGGTATCAGAGCCCTTGTCTGCTGCTGTTGTTGTCACTGCCTGCCACCAGCCTCACCGTCACCCATCTAACCATCTCCAAAATCCCTAACCTCCTTCAACATCAGCCACCATCACCACCAATCAGCCCACCAAGCCCGACCTCCTTCACATCCAAACCTCTACACCATCACCATCCCTACCATCAGCCCGACCTCCTTCACGTCAGCCACCATCATCACCATCGGTCACCACCATCCACTCCACCTCCAGATCCAAACCCAAACTCGGCCCTTAATCCAAATGTTCCAGACCGTTCGCCGGTGGTGACGACGACGATGATTGGAGCTCTCCTTCTCGGCATCAAATCCACGCTCGAGCTGCAGCAATGGAGACGCGAGAGAAGAAGACGATGAACAGAAAATTCAAGATTTCATTCATACTGGAAATGGATTACATGGATGGGTTTTTATACAAAAGAAGACACGTGCTGGGCATGTGTTTGGACAAACAGTTAGCCCACAGTTGGGTTTTTATGCAAAGCATGCTATACATTTACAAATAAGCCCTACAACGAAAAAATATATCTCAGGGACTGATATGCGAGACCCAGAGACTGATATGCAATACGCGGACTCTTCATCTTTTTAGCTAAAACTGCAGGATTCTCCACCGTTATCTCTTCTCGTCAATCGCCTCAGCTACGTCTAGATCCAGGGACTGGATCAATACTTCCCCCACAAAAAGAGATTCTAAGAGGCTACTTAAATCTGGGAATCTCCGGTAGTACAAATCCCAATAATTCTCCCAAGTTGCTTCACTCCTCTATACTCATCCCACCAACGAAACCAACCGAGCATAGAACCATAGTTGTTGAGAATTGAGAAATTCCTCTTGAACACAATAGCATTTGAATACAACCCATGCTCACTTTTTTTTATATGCCAAACCCCATGGCAACTGGCTGTTGTGCTGCCTCTTTAATATCTTGTAGGAGAGATTGCACTTTCAAGCTTACAAATGCACGACCTCCAGTAATTCCAACAGAACTTATAAGGTATACAAATCCTCCAGAAGCTTCTACAATGGCTTCCATTCTTCCTGTTGGAGTAGCGGGAGTTGTAAGAAGCACAAGTTCAATATTATGTTGGCAGCTTCATTCCTTGAAATCTCAGTTTCCTCCAGAGGAACATCATGCTCCACAATTCCATGTACACCAACAACTTCGATAATAGACATGAACTTCCCAACTCCCCACTTCAGGATCAGATTATAATAGGTAAATAAAGCAACCAGACAAGATATTTGAGGTATTGTCTCCTTTAACATGGCAATGATTACATTGAAGTTGGCTCCTTTTGACAGCGCATGAGTTGCAGCGGCCTGGATGACTGGTCCATCTGGCAAAGGATCAGAGTATGACATACCCAATTCTATAATGTCTGATCCACAAGTATCAAGAACTTCCAATGCCTTTGAGGTTGTCGACATGTCAGAATCACCAGCAGTAATATAAGGAATGAGTCCAACTAAGTTGTAGGAGGAAAAGAAAACCATGATCTTTTTTGACGAACTCTTCTTCAGAAAAGCATATAATACCAGAGCCCTTTTGCTACTAGGAACAATACCGTATTCCTGCTGCACCCCTTTAACTATTCCCTTAGATTTTCCATCAGCAATGCCAATATGCACTGGGTTTTTCTTAAACGACAACCTTGCAAAGCCTTCAACCCAAAATTTATCAAGGATCTTCGTCAATGGATCCATCCTTCCATTGAACCAAAATATCAGTACAGCTTGACCCAGTCTAACTCTCATTGCCCGACAGAAGCCATCACGACCGTTTGGAGGACCCTTATATGAGGAATAATGTTGCAACTCGTGATTAAAACAGTCTCTAAGCTCACTACCAAACAATTTTGCAAAAATTGCTGCAAGAGAATTAATGGCCTCTGTGGAAATTCCTAATTTCCCATAAGCATCATAAGCCTGCCCTTGTGTTGGATCACTTAGGACTTGGTCGGCTTCACCCAAGACCTGAAAACTGTGTGATAGGTATTTCTGTTGATTGTTCTTTTCCTTATCACCTTTGTCCTTTGTCCGAAGGTCTGTTCCCAAATGAATGAAAGCGTACACCTTTGGGTATATTCAGTGCAGGTTTCTTAAAGTCATTGACTAAGCTCCCTGCTAAGGGATTATGCAACAGAAACTGAGAGCTTGAAGTGATCACTTTTGGTTGGCCACAATGTATAAAATAGTGCGCTATGAAGCTCGAAATGCTCGTTATGTCCTAACTCTACCCGTTCTGCTACAAAGCTCTGCGCTATTTTTGTGTAGCTCACGCTATTTGCGCATCGCAACATAACTTAAATAGCTTGCTGTCACGGACAAGTTCTAGAGGCATCCAGATTGTTCAAGAGGAGTCCGGAACACTACGGAATGCCCCGGAAGGATCAAGAATGCCCTAGAGTTCTCTAGGACATTGTGGCACGTTCTAGTGTGAGCTAGAACCTTGTTGGAAGAATGTACATAGTAATAGAGTATTCTAGTAAACTCTTGTACATAGTAGAACTTTTATATGCTAGAACCTTCCCTTGGGGAGGAGAAGGATCATCCTAGCACTATAAATAGGGAGGAGCCTCATTTGCTCCAACCATCCAAGAATCCAAGAATCCAAGGATCCAAGAATCCAAGACAATCCAAGGAAATCCAAGCAACTCTTGTAAAGTTCTCTTTGAAGAATAAAGTTCTCTTCCTTCTTACTTTGCTCACTTCTCTTCAATCTCTGCATTCTTAGTCTTCAGTTTGCCTGACTTAGCCCTCGATCTAAGGAGTAAGCTAGGTGGCACACGGCCTGACTCGAGGAAAAGAAGTCGTCCCGTGACACGTGGTATCAAAGCCAAGGTTTCGTTTGGCAGAGATTATGGCTGGACGTGAGGGAAACGTGAGTGATGTCACCACCAACCTGGAGGTAGTTGGTGATAGGGGAAGAGCAGAGACAAATGCCAAGAAGAACAAGAGCAAGAATGCGAGGGAGCAGTCGATGGATGTTCTGGCCAGCTTCGAGTCGAGATTGGCAAAGGTGGAGATTTCCATGGGGGAGTCCATTGAAAGGATGGATACCATGGACGACACCATGGACGGTGTCAGGGAGGATGTTGGTGGCCTAAGGGACGAGATCCTTGGTGTCCTCAACTCCCTAAAGGCCGAGTTCAAGGCAGAGATAGCGCAGCTTCAAGAGGCGTTCAACACCCAAGGAGAGGAGGTGAAGTTGTGCAAGGCAGCAATAGCAGGTGGGACTATTGCAAGGGAGATGCCACGCACTAAGGCGCCGGAACCCTTGAAGTATGGAGGTAAGCGTGATCCCAAAGAACTCGACGAATTCTGTTGGTCTCTAGAATGCTACTTCAATGCTGTAGGAATTAAGGACGATCAATCCAAAGTGGATACCGCCGTCCTTTACTTGAAAGAAAATGCAGCATTATGGTGGAGAAGGAAGCATGGTGACATAGCCAAGGGGCTATCCACAGTGGATACTTGGGACGAGTTCAAACAACAACTCAAGAGGCAATTTTGCCCCCAAAATGCCAAAGATGCAGCTATGAAAAAGCTACGTGGGCTGAGGCATACCGGGAGTATCAAGGAGTATGTTGCCGAATTCACATCCTTGATGCTAGAGTTACCGGACTTGAATGAGGAAGATAAGCTTTTCTACTTCTTGGACGGACTACAATCTTGGGCCAACTTAGAACTCAAGAGGAGGAACGTCAAAGACGTAGACGAAGCTATAGCCGTGGCGGAGGACCTTGTGGAGTTCAAGAAGGACTTCGGCGGCAATAAGAAAAAGAGTGTAGGAGACAAGCCCCACAAGTTCGTGAAGCAAGATAAGAAGTATGACAAGCCATTCAAAAGGGACAAGCTCAATGAGGGAGGAAGCAAGAAGAAGGAGCCGGAATGTTACTTGTGTAGCGGACCGCACTATATTCGAGACTGTCCGAAACGGAAGGCCCTTAATGCTATGGCTTGTCAAGCGGAAGAGGAAATGCAAGTCAGTTCCATGCGTCTCCTTAACTCTCTCAAGGCCAAGGACGAGAAGGTGAAGGTGTCCAAGGAAAACGAGACCAAGGTCGGTGGTCTCATGTTCGTGGAGGCCAAGGTGAATGGAGGATCCACCAAGGCGTTAGTGGACACAGGTGCATCTCATAACTTCATTGCTGAAGAAGAGGCTGCTAAGTTAGGAATCAAGCATGCCAAGGAATTGGGTTGGGTGAAGGCCGTTAACTCATCATCTCAACCCATCCTTGGAGTAGCTCGTGGAGTGTCTATCCAGCTTGGAGGATGGGAAGGCACTATTGACTTGACGGTTGTTCCTATGGATGACCACCGCATGGTTTTGGGCATGGAGTTCATGGACAAGGTACGTCCCTTATCGTTTGAGAAAGACTCAACCATGCGTATTGCAAATGGATCTACTATCCACATAGTACCTTTGGAGAGAGGGAAGATGGAGTCAAGGAGCTTATCTGCCATGCAACTCAAAAGAGGTCTCAAGAAGGGGGAGACCACTTATCTAGCTGTCTTGAAGGAGGCAGATGTTCCAACAGAGACGGGTGTGTCGACCGGAGTGAAGGAAGTGTTGGCAGAGTTCAAGGATGTGATGCCACCGGAGTTGCCGAAGAAGTTACCTCCGAGACGGGAAGTGGATCACGTGATAGAGCTTGAACCAGGTGCAAGACCCCCAGCCATGGGACCTTACCGGATGGCTCCGCCCGAGTTGGAAGAATTGAGGAAGCAATTAAAGGAGTTGCTCGATGCTGGACTCATTAGGCCCTGGAAAAGCTCCCTATGGTGCCCCGGTATTGTTCCAAAAGAAGCATGATGGAAGTCTACGGATGTGTATAGACTACCGGGCACTCAACAAGATCACGGTGAAGAACAAGTATCCTATACCGTTGGTTGCCGATCTCTTCGACCGACTTGGTAAGGCGCGATGGTTTTCGAAGTTGGATTTGAGGTCGGGCTATTGGCAGGTACGCATAGCCGAAGGGGATGAAGCTAAGACGACTTGTGTGACAAGGTATGGGTCGTTTGAGTTCTTGGTGATGCCCTTTGGTCTAACCAATGCACCTGCAACATTCTGCACCCTCATGAACAATATCTTCCATCCGTTCTTGGACAAGTTCGTGGTGGTGTATCTGGATGACATCGTGGTGTATTCAGACACATTGGAGGAGCATGTTGAGCACCTACGACAGGTCTTCCAAGCACTAAGGGAGAACGAACTCTATGTCAAGCCAGAGAAGTGCTCCTTTGCCCAACAGGATGTGATGTTCTTAGGGCACAAGATAGCTGGAGGGAAGATTTATATGGATGGATCCAAGGTGCAGGCCATTGCGGAGTGGGAACCGCCCAGGAACATGACTGAGCTACGGTCTTTCTTAGGCCTTGTGAATTATTACAGGCGGTTCATTCTCGGATACTCGGCTAAAGCCACACCACTCACCAACCTACTCAAGAAGAAAGTTGTGTGGGAATGGACGGATGACTGCCGGGCAGCCTTTGAGGATTTAAAGAAGGCCATCATGGAGGAACCAGTTCTGAGGCTGCCAGATTATTCGAAGCCGTTCGAGGTACACACTGATGCATCCGACTTTGCGATAGGAGGGGTACTCATGCAGGAAGATCACCCAGTGGCCTATGAGAGTCGGAAGTTAAATGAGACAGAACGGAGGTACCCGGTGCACGACAAGGAGATGACGGCTATCATCCATTGTCTTCGGGTATGGAGGCATTACTTGTTAGGGAGTCAGTTTATGATCAAGACTGACAATGTGGCTACAAGCTACTTCCAAAATCAGAAGAAGCTAAGCCCCAAACAAGCACGTTGGCAAGACTTCTTGGCCGAGTTCGACTATGTGATGGAGTATAAGCCGGGTAAGACCAACGTGGTAGCCGACGCATTAAGTCGCAAGGCGGAGCTCGCGACCATCGCCCAAGTCGAGTGTGACCTTGCCAAACGCATCAAGGAGGGATTGAGTCATGACCCCTTAGCAGTTAATGTGGTGAATATGGCTAAGGAGGGCAAGACACGCAAATTCTGGATGGAGGATGGACTTCTCCTCACAGTTGGTGATCGTCTCTATGTTCCCAAGTGGGACAACTTGAGGAGGGAAGTCTTGAAAGAGTGCCACGATTCGAGGTGGGCTGGACATCCAGGCACGCACCGTACGCGGGCATTAGTGGAGCGGTCTTATTATTGGCCGAGCATGAAGAACGACGTGGAAGCTTATGTGAAGACTTGTCTTGTATGCCAACAAGACAAGGTGGAGCAAGATAAGCCCGCTAGGTTGTTGGAACCCCTACCCGTACCGGAGCTTCCATGGGAAAGTATATCCATGGACTTTATCTCAGCGTTGCCTTTGTCGGAGGGATGCGGTTCCATAATGGTTGTAGTGGATCGGTTCTCTAAGTATGGAACCTTTATCCCAGCCCCGAGAGATTGCACGGCCGAGGAAGCAGAAAGGTTATTCTTCAAACATGTGGCTAAGTATTGGGGACTTCCTCGGACCATCATAAGTGATCGGGATCCACGCTTCACGGGCAAGTTTTGGAGAGAACTCTTCAAGTTGATGGGCTCGGATCTCCACTTCTCCACAAGTTTTCATCCTCAAACCGATGGCCAGACAGAGAGGGTGAACCATCTGTTGGAGATATACCTTCGGCACTATGTGAGTGCCAACCAGCGGGATTGGACTAAGTTGCTCGACGTGGCCCAGTTTTCATACAACCTGCAGAAGAGCGAGGCTACGGGAAGGAGTCCCTTTGAACTAGTGACTGGACAACAGCCGATGACACCGCAAGAGCTAGCAAAGGGGTACACTGGTTCAAGCCCGCCAGCTTACAAGTTTGCAAAAGGGTGGAATGAGGAGATAGAAATTGCCCGAAGCTACTTAACCAAGGCGGCCAAACGGATGAAGAAATGGGCCGATGTGAAAAGGCAGCCAAGGGAATTTATTGTCGGTGACGAGGTAATGGTGAAGTTACCCCAAAAGATGTTCAAGTCTACGCGGCAAGTTCACAAAGGCTTGACACGAAGATATGAGGGACCGTACCAAGTAGTGGAGAAAGTTGGCACGAGATCCTACAAGGTAGCTTTGCCGTCGCACCTGAAGATCCACCCAGTCTTCCATGTTTGCCTTCTCAAACCTTATAGTAGGGACGAGGAGGACCCAAGGAGGAACGAATCTCATCGAGCCCCACCAGCAAACGTGGTTTCATATGATAAGGAAGTCGATGAGATCCTAGCCGATCGAGTTGTTCGCAAGAGGGGCACGCCTAACTGGACCGAGTACTATGTGCGGTGGAAGGATCAACCCGAGAGCGAGTCTAGTTGGGAGCGAGAACAAGATCTATGGCAGTTCCGCGACAAGATTGAAGAATTCAAGTCTAAGGCTTGACGAGGACGTCAAGAGCTTAGGTGGGGAGGGTGTCACGGACAAGTTCTAGAGGCATCCAGATTGTTCAAGAGGAGTCCGGAACACTACGGAATGCCCCGGAAGGATCAAGAATGCCCTAGAGTTCTCTAGGACATTGTGGCACGTTCTAGTGTGAGCTAGAACCTTGTTGGAAGAATGTACATAGTAATAGAGTATTCTAGTAAACTCTTGTACATAGTAGAACTTTTATATGCTAGAACCTTCCCTTGGGGAGGAGAAGGATCATCCTAGCACTATAAATAGGGAGGAGCCTCATTTGCTCCAACCATCCAAGAATCCAAGAATCCAAGGATCCAAGAATCCAAGACAATCCAAGGAAATCCAAGCAACTCTTGTAAAGTTCTCTTTGAAGAATAAAGTTCTCTTCCTTCTTACTTTGCTCACTTCTCTTCAATCTCTGCATTCTTAGTCTTCAGTTTGCCTGACTTAGCCCTCGATCTAAGGAGTAAGCTAGGTGGCACACGGCCTGACTCGAGGAAAAGAAGTCGTCCCGTGACATTGCGCTACAAACATACTATTTTATTTAACTGAATAGTTGAGGTATAAACACAAGCGACAAACTCTTTTTTCCCCCTTTTCATCATGTTTTCTTAACACTAAGACACTCAATCATTGTGAGGACTCCAATTTCTTCAAGTAGTGGCGAAGACTCCAACAACTATGTAACCTAACTCTATCCGTTCCGCTACAAAGCTCATGTGCATAACTCATTTTCTACATAGCGTTGCACTATTTTTGTGTAGCTCACGCTATTTATGCATGACAACTTAACTTAAATAGCCTACGCTACAAACATACCATTTTATTTAACTAAACAGTTGAGGTTTAAACACAAGCAACGAAGTTTTTTTTTCTCCTTTTTTCATTATGTTTTCTTAACACTAAGACACTCAATTCTTGTGAGGACTCCAATTTCTTCAAGTAGTGGCAAAGACTCCAACAACTATATATCCGTTACCAGTAAATTTCTTAGTATTTCTTTTTTTTCTTTAATTTTTTAATATTCCAGCTAGCACCTCAACTATTAGGGTTTCTCTTATTTTCTTTATTTTTTTCTGATTCTTCATTTCAATCTCATAGTTTACATTTTTTTTATTTTGATGTTTGAATTAGGGGTATTTGATTAGAGTCAAGAAAACAAATCTACTTCATTCACTTTGCATTCTGTTCAATTTTATATTCACGTTTATGTGTATTCTTAGTCTTTGTAAGTCTTGATTTTTAAACTTTGAGGTCTCATTTTGGTGACATTTATTAGCATTTTGAGACATCGAATTTATTTTTTTTAATTTTAAGAAATTATTTAGAATTTTATATTTTTTTAGTTAATTAATTTTTATTTTTTAAATTAAAAAATAAAAATTCTTCATAGCTTACTCTAAGCATTATGCTATTTACGTTTTGCGCCATTGATAGCTAGAGCTCTACACTTGCGCTACCGCTATTTTAACATTATTATAAAAGTCTCATTTTGGTGTAGTATTTATCATTATTAGCATTCAAATATTTTTTTCTCGATTGTAGTAAATTATTTAGAATTTATAAGAATTTTTAGATAATTCATTTTAATTTTTAAATTAAAAAAATTAAATTTCTTCATAGCTTATGCTTTTGTGTTAAGCTATTTGCGTTTCGCGCTACCAGGACCTAACGCTACATTATACACTATCGCTATTTTCAACATTGGTTGGCCAATAGTATTTGGTGAAACCCTGTTCATATGTAGTTGATTGATCAAATTTGGCTTCCCTGGAGACAAAAGAAGATCCCCTTTGCTCAAATTTGGTTCCGGAGTAGAACTTTCCATGGTCGAATTCTTATGTGAAAACTTGCACCCGTCTCCTCTGCTGCACGTGCCTTTGGACATGTAGTTGTGACAAGGGTACTTGGAGAGCTGATGGTAAAATGGACAATCATCCCCTTTCAAGCAAGAATTACATGCAAAGTACTTGCATGGCTGGATTTTGTTAATGGAGTAATATCATGGGAAAATTTGCATTTGTCTCCTGTTGGCATCTGCCCAATAGAAAAAAATTACAGTATTTAACTTATTTTGGCTTTGTAATTGCCTGCAGCTTCAATCTCTTGACACCTTGCTTCCTTTCTTTCTTTGCTCTTTTCCTTTTCTCTGCTATCTTCTTCTTAGCTTTTCGTTCCACTGTCAGAGGAGCACATTTTTTCCTAACTTGGACTTCAAGATTCATGATTGAGAAATTTGGATCTTTCTTGGACAGCATAGATTTCTCCAAGGAATTCGATCGAAATAGTTGATGCGCGTTACTGAATACTCATAACTGATTGCTCCCTCACCTCTGAAGCTGATGCTTGGAATGCATAATTGAGGTGTGTAAGGAATAGATTCTAAGAAGCTTTTTGTCGAACGGATGGTGATCGCCAAGAACCAATTCCATCTTCTAATTCTTCTTCAATACCTTTTGACTTCCCATGCTCCTTCTGATCCAGCTCAGGGATCTAATAGAGATCATCAGTAATGGTGTCGGAGGGAAGTAGCAAGAGCTGGATATTGGGGTGTATCAGTTGTTTCAGTCTCAGGGAAATTTTATTGCTTTTGTTGGGTTTTTTTGTAAAAGGGCCCAACAGTTCGCCAGCTGTCAGCATTCATTTGGAACTTTGGAGGGTGGGGTCCACTTGTAACGGCCTAATGGCCTGTCCAAACACGCACGTCACCCGTGTCTTCTTTTGTATAAAAACCCATCCCTGTAATCCATTTAAAGTATGAATGAAATCTTGAGTTTTCTGTTCATCGTCCTTCTCTCGTGTCTCCATTGTTGCAGCTCGAGCGTGGATCAGATGCCGAGAAGGAGAGCTCTAGTCACCGTCGTCACCGCCGGCGAACGGCCTGGAACAATGGTATTAGAGCCTGAATTTGGTCCGGAGGTTGCCGTCGAACAAGAAATTGATCAAGAACCAGTGCAAGAAGCTGAGAATCCCATCGACGCTAGGTCTGGATTCAGATCTAGACCTAGAACTCGGGATCGGAATGCGCAAGACTCCGCCGATCAAGGTGTTGAATCTCACGAGCATCCCAGCTTGGAGGAGCGGTTTGATCGCTTGGAGTCAATCTTGGAGTGCTTACTTCGGGAACCAAGAACTGGCCACCGGTTGTTGCGTAGGCGGAAATCTTGGAGTTCTGAAGGTAGTGGGCCGGATTCTGATGAAGAGCACTGATAGAAATATTTGCCTTGCTTTTTATTGATATGATAACCATGTATATATACAACAACCTTGGCTACAAAATCATAATTGATTCCTATAATTGTGTTGCCATGATTTCTACTGATTGATTCCTCTCATTGTGTTGCCATAATTGTGACTGATTGATTCCGATAATTGTGACTGATTGATTCTGGTAATTGTGTTGCCATGATTCCTAAATTAATATATACTAAATATAAAAGATATTGACATATTCTAATACACCCCCGTAGTCGAAACAGGAGGTTGACGAATGTTGAGACTATGTCGAAAATCATCAAAGAGTTGCAGCGGAAGTTCCTTCGTGAAGATGTCGGCAATTTGGTAATGCGAAGGAACATGTAACACCCGTACTTGACCACGAGCAACCTTTTCACGCACAAAGTGTATATCCATCTCAATGTGTTTAGTGCGTTGGTGTTGAATAGGATTGCCGAAAAGATATATCGCACTAACATTATCACAATAGACTAATGTAGCCTTCGTGACAGGACAGTGAAGTTCCAAGAGTAAGTTTCTAAGTCAACAGGATTCGGAAACTACATTAGCAACTCCACGGTACTCGGCTTCAGCACTAGATCGAGACAAGGTATGTTGTCGTTTTGCAGACCAAGAGATTAAATTGTCCCCAAGATATACGCAATATCCAGACGTAGACCTTCTGGTGTCTAGACATTCACCCCAGTCTGCATCGGTATATGTAGTGAGTTTATCAATTGAGGAGGGAGAGATATGTAAACCGAAAGTAAAAGTACCCTTAATATAACGAAGGATTCGCTTCAAAGCAGTCATATGTTGGGTCCTCGGGTCATGCATAAATAAACACACTTGTTGAACGGCATAAGAGATATCTGGTCTTGTAAATGTCAAATATTGTAAAGCGCCGGCAAGACTGCGATATTCGGTTGGATCATGATATGGGTTTCCTGAAGATCCACTGAGTTTTGCTTTTGTGTCTACTGGTGTAGAAGATGGTTTGCAGGAGGGCATGCCTGCGCGCTTAATAATTTCTTCGACATATTTATTTTGTGAAAGAAAAAGACCTCCTGAATGTCTTGTAACAGATATACCCAGAAAATAACTTAGGGGACCCAAATCCTTCATGGCAAATTCAGAGCCAAGTTTAGACATGATGGATTTACGGAAAGTATCTGAAGATGCAGTAAGAATAATGTCGTCCACATAGAGAGGAATATAAGCTATGTCATCGCCTCGGTGATAAATGAATAAAGAATGATCTGAGACACTGTGAGAGAAACCCAACGTGGCTACAAAATCAGTGAATCGCTGGTACAAAGCCCGAGGGGCTTGTTTGAGGCCATAGAGAGACTTCTTTAGCAGACATACATAGTCAGGATGTTGGGGATTGCGAAAACCAGGAGGTTGGTGCATGTACACAGTTTCATCAAGATTTCCATGTAAAAAGGCATTTTTGACATCTAATTGATGAAGGCACCATGATTTAGATAAAGCAACGCTGAGTACCGTCCGAATAGTAGCCGGTTTGACTACTAGACTGAAGGTCTCACCACAATCTATACCAGTTTGTTGACCTGCACCATCTCCTACTAGATGAGCCTTATAACGTTCAAAGGATCCATCGGATTTCTTCTTAAGCCTGAAGATCCATAAACTGCGAATAATGTTAGCATTAGCCGGACGGGGCACTAAGTCCCATGTCTTATTTTCAATAAGAGCATCATATTCGTCTTTCATGGCCATTTTCCAATTATGATCATTTAATGCATTAAGGGGATTAGTAGGCAAGGGAGAAATGGAATGTTGGGCAGAGGTATGGAGATTAAAAAGTTGGCAAGGCTTGTAAATGCCGTGTTGTGCTCGGGTGGTCATTTGAGAAGAGTGTGGTGGGTTGGCTATAGAAGTGGGTTGTTCTAAGGGAGTTGAAGATGTGGATTCTGGAGAAGATGTTGGCTCATGTTGGGCTTGGAGGGGATTTGTGTTTTGGGCCGGTGTGGTGGTATGTTTGGTGGGGAAGGAGGTGCCTTGCGGAGTAGTCTGGTGTGATGAGGAGGATGGGGCCGGTGTAGTTGGGTGTTGGGTGGGGGAGGATTGTGCCGGATTGTTAGCGGCTAGAGGTGGAGAGGTTTGGACATCATGAGAGGTGAAAAAGGGTTGATTGGGTGAGTAAAGGAAATGTGTAGTGCTTGTATCCAAAAAATCATAGCTGGAGGATGAGGGAGCAATTGAATTAGAAAAGGGAAACGTATTTTCATCAAAAACAACATGCCTTGAAATGACTATTTTACGACTCGACAACTCATAACATTTATAACCTCTATGGTTAGATGGATATCCCAAAAAAACACAAGGTGTTGATCGAGCTTGCAATTTATTTCTAGAAGTGGAAGGAATGAGAGGATAACAGAGGCATCCAAAAACTCGAAGATGAGAATATGACGGATCTTTTTGGTAGAGAATTTTGGTAGGCATTTGGAGGGCAAGTTTTTTTTGTTGGGAGAATATTGAGAAGGTAAGTGGCCATTTGTAGGGCATGGTGCCAAAACGAAGGTGGGAGGGAGGCATGAGCAAGAAGAGTTCGGATGATGTTATTTATGGTACGAATCTTTCTTTCGGCTTTTCCATTTTAAGGAGATGTATGAGGACAAGAAAATCTAAAAACCATTCCATTGAGTTCATAGAACTTATGAAAAAGTGCATTGTCGTAACGCGGGTCTCCAAAACCCGATGTCGTAGGTACTCTTTTCCGTTGTCATATTGAAAACATTTAATTTCTTTCAAATTGTGTTTTAATGTGAGTACGAAAATGAAGAAAAATGGAATGGACTTAAGATTTATTTGCAAGAGGAAAAGTCCATAAAAAATTCGTGAAATTATCAAGAAATAAAGCATAATAACGATGTCCACCTGAACTAAGAGTAGGTGATGTCCAAAGATCACTATGCACAATATTAAAAGGCATTAAAGTGGATGACAAAGACTTATAAAAAGGTAATTTTATTTGCTTTCCAATGGGACAAGAATGACAAAAGAAATTATTTCGAAACTTATTACAGATAATAAAATTGTTTCGGTGAAGAGAATTTAAAACAAGAGCACCCGGATGTCCTAAACGATTGTGCCATAATTCATTGGATAAAGCGGCAAAGGTGGATGGTGTTGTAGTGGATGGTCTTGTGGTAATAGGATAAAGTTCACCCAAGCTATTGCATCTCATTAAATGCATCCCGGTCTGAAAATCCTTCACAGAAAAACCGTAGGGATCAAATTCAACAGAAACATCATTGTCAATGGTAAATTTTCTCACATAAACAAGATTTTTAATTATTTTGGGTGCATGCAAGACATTATGTAAGGTTAAAGGATGATGTGGGTTAGGTAATAATGCATTTCCACAACCAATAACTGGAATATGATGACCACTACCAACAGTAATATTATTACTCATATTGGAATAAGACGTAAGATTACCTCTGTTTGCAGTCATGTGGGAGGTGGCCCCTGTGTCCATATACCACTGATCGTCAGGAGGAGAGATACATAGAGTATGCATTGCAGCATGAATATCGGTTGGTGCATATGACGACTGTGCATGTTGAGGGGCGGCTGCTATATGGGCCTGCTGAGGCTTAGGCCCAAGAATTCCTGGCAGGCGGGCTTGCTGAGATGTGAGTTGTTTCTGCCAATTTCTTGCTGTAGGATATGGACAAGGTGGTGTGGCCCATGGCTGCCACGATCCTGCCCATGGAGAATACGCCCACTGCTGTGTTTGCGTTGGAGGTGGCTGCCATGACGTGGGCCAGTGGTTTTGCGATCGGCCGCCACAACCACCTCCTCTGCCTCTACCACGGCCGCTGCAGTTGTTTCCTGCGCCGCCACGACCACCGCGGCTGCTGCTGCCATTATTGTTATGGTTTTGATGGTGATACAGATTTCTAGCAGAGTTGTCATGTTGAGATACTAGGAAAGCAAAGCTATCTGTGGTGTTTGCCGCCCTTTTTGCCCGTGCCGTTTCCTCCAAAACTAGCATAGAACGGGCCTTGTAAAACGGAGGAAGTGATTCTCCATGACGAATTTGGGAACCCACAGTGGCATAAGCATCTGTTAAGCCGGAAACGAGCTGAAGCACCAACCGTTCGTTTGAAACGGGAGCACCAACATTAGATAGTTGATTCGAGAGTGATTTAAGGTGTTGACAGTAAGATGAAGCATTAGGAAACTGCTCCATGGTGACTCTCGAAAATTTTTGTTCTAGGTAGAGAGCCCTAGAGTTTTTGTTGTCGAAGAAGATATCAAACAGTCGGTTCCAAGCAAGTTCAGCAGTTGAATCACGTTCAATAATTGTGTTGAGAAGATCATTAAAGATGGTGCCATAAATTCATTGTAGGACAACAGCGTCAAGGCGCGACCAAAGAGTAGGATCGGTTTGTTTGAGAGAGAGAGTGAACGGCGTATCATTTGGAGATGGGGGAATGATATGATCAAGGACTTGATAGGCTCTGGCATGGATCTTGAAGAGTTCAGACAACGTATTATATTGGTCTTTTTCAATATCGAGCGTGACTTTGATGAAGTTGGTGGTGTTAGGGATGGTGAGAGCAGGATGAAAGGTGGAGTTAGTAGGTTTTGGAGGATTCGAAGGTGGTGGTATTGGAGAGGAAGGGTGATCTTCGACCATGAGGGAGGATGTAGGTATTGGAAAGGAAGGGAGAGATTATTTGAAACCTAGGCGCTCTGATACCATGATAGAAATATTTGCCTTGCTTTTCATTGATATGATAACCATGTATATATACAACAATCTTGGCTACAAAATCATAATTGATTCCTATAATTGTGTTGCCATGATTTCTACTGATTGATTCCTCTAATTGTGTTGCCATAATTGTGACTGATTGATTCCAATAATTGTGTTGCCATGATTCCTAAATTAATGTATACTAAATATAAAAGATACTAAATATAAAAGATATTGACATATTCTAATAAGCACCGCTATGGTGGCGGTGGAGAAGATCGAAGACGACGATCCAATGCTCAGGCCTTACCCCATGGTGGATCATGGAATCTTGACCGTAATAATCGAGGAATCAGAGGTAGAACTTCAAGAGATCATGTAAGACTCCAAGAAGATAACACTTTCTTCCCAAAACACCCAAAAATCGATCTGCCAAGCTTCGATAGAACTGGGGATGTCACTAATTGGGTTTACCACATGGAACATCATTTTTACACCCAAAGGGTTAGTTCTTGTGATAAGCTCCCTTTCTGCCTCTACTATTTGAGAGGGGAGGCCCTTCTCTAGTGGAGGTGGTTTGAGCAGCAGGAGGAAGACGAAATTGATTGGGTTGTTCTCAAGAAAGAGCTCATACTGCAGTTTGAACCTTTGGGGTTGGAAGATCCTGAGGCCTCATTGTATAAATTGCAGCAAACAAGCTCAGTGGCAGAGTATCACAAAGAATTCTTGAAGTATAGTCAGCTTACTAAGCCATTAGCGAAGTCTTTTTTGGTTAGTTGCTACATTTCAGGACTAAAAAGTGAGTTAAGGAAGGAGGTGAAACTCAAGAACCCCCGTAGTGTACTCGCTACTTATAGGGAGGCCATTGCTAAAGAAGAGATTCTTAATGATCAGAGAAGAACCTGGAAATCTCATTCTTTTGCCAAGAGCAGTTCACTACTGACTGGTTACAGGTCTACAGTTCTTGCAGCAACTTCAAATTTTCCAAGTGGCAGGTCTTCTATAGGAAGTAACCCAACTGCTCCTCATAGTAATCCTAACCAAGGACCAGCAACTGTTGCAATTCATGAAAGATAGAAGAGAAAGAAGGCTTTGTTTTCATTGTGACGAAAAGTTTGTGAGAGGGCACAAGTGCGCAGGAAGGACATTCATGCAAATGGTGGACACCTATGAGAGCGGTGTGTTCATCCAAATTTTGGGCACTTTGGATAAGGAGACAGAAGAGTTTGGCAGTGGCTCTGAAGATGAAGAAGATGAGGCAGCAAAGGCTCAGGGTGATACCAAGACAATCAAACCTGCACAACCACCATTGGAGCCAAGGGTTATCTCCTTGCATACTCTCACAGGTAGCAATCATCCAACAACTTTTAGAGTCTTGGGAACTATCTCTTCCTATCTTGTTTGTGCTCTGTTAGACATGGGAGCTACACATAACTTCATTGATGACCAGTTTGTGCACAAACTTCACCTGCCAATCAATCAACAAGCACATTTAGAAGTTACAGTACCGGGAGGCAAACAATTGAAATGTTGGGGTCTCTGTGACGAAGTGAAATTTTAATGTCAGGGAATTCCTATAGTTGCCGATTTCTATGTGCTATCTATGGACACCTGCCAGTTAGTATTGGGTTCTCAATGGATCGAAACTTTGGGGGATGTTGTGTAGAACGTGAGGGAAAAGCGACTGAGGTTTCGGTTAGATGAACAGGAGAGAACTCTGCTTGGGATTACCCCTCCAGAGATGGAGCTCTCTACGCCTAAAGCCATGACCAAAGCACTCTTACATGTTAAGAGTGGTTGGCTTCTGTAGATGGTGGGCACTCAAGAGGTATCAGATAGTAAGGTGATCATTCATTCCCCTCTACAATACGTTTTAAACCAATTTGCTGAAGTGTTCAAGGAAGATATGGGCCTCCCTCCGCATCGAAGCTGTGATCACGCCATTCCCCTTCTCCCAGGCAATAAACCAGTCAGCTTACGTCCCTACAGGCACCCTTGGCATCAGAAAAATGAGATTGAAAAACTGATTCGTGAGATGTTGGAATCAGGAATTATATAGCCAAGTCATAGCGCATACTCTTCGCCCATAGTCATGGTGAAGAAACATGATGGCAGTTGGTATATGTGCGTCGATTATAGAGCTCTAAATGAGATCACAGTGAAAGATAAATTTCCAATACCTGTAATCGATGAGTTGCCTGATGAGCTCCATGGTGCCTCGGTGTTTAGTAAGCTGGATTTACGCAGTGGTTATCATCAAATCCGTATGTGTGCAGAGGATGTGCCTAAAACAGCATTTCGAACTCACGAAGGGCACTATGCATTCCTTGTCATGCCGTTTGGATTAACTAATGCACCGTCGACCTTCCAATCCCTCATGAATTCCATTTTCAAGCCTTATGTACGGAAGTATGTCTTGGTTTTCTTCGATGATATACTAGTATACAGCAGTGACTTGGTTTTTCACGCACAACACTTGTCTACAGTTTTTGAAAATCCAACCTTATAAGCAGGTAAAAATTGGGGGTCATCACATTCACAAGCTCTCTCCGTTGTATTACAGGCCTTACGAAGTAGTAGCAAGGGTGGGCGCAGTGGCTTATAACTATAAGCTTAGGCTGCCTGCAGACGCTCGTATTCACGATGTCTTCCACATTTCCCAGCTGAAAGCTCATGTTAGCCGCAGTAGCAGTGTTGCGGTGTCCCCTACTGCTTTGCTTTCTTACTTTGTGGAGGAGTCTCCTCAACCGAAGCAGGTCTTGGCTCAGCATATGGTCCCTAAAAGAGGTATTGCAGTGTCGGAGGTGCTTGTGCAGTGGAAGCATGCTCATGCCGCTGAAGCTACTTGGTAGCGTTATTGGGATATCTACTGGCGATTCTCTGAGTTTCGCAGCTCCTTGGAATCGCCTTTTCAAGGGGGTGTATCGATCCAGCTCAGGATCTAATAGAGATCGTTAGTAATGGTGTCGGAGGGAAGTCGCAAGAGCTGGATATTGGGGTGTAACAGTTGTTTCAGTCTCAGGGAAATTTTATTGCTTTTGTTGGGTTTTTTTGTAAAAGGGGCCAACGGTTCGCCAGTTGTCAGCGTTCAGTTGGAACTTTGGAGGGTGGGGTCCACTTGTAACGGCCTAACGGCATGTCCAAACACGTGCGTCGCCCGTGTCTTCTTTTGTATAAAAACCCATCCCTGTAATCCATTTCGAGTATGAATGAAATCTTGATTTTTCTGTTCATCGTCTTCTTCTCTCGCGTCTCCATTGTTGCAGCTCGAGCGTGGATCTAATGCTGAGAAGGAAAGCTCTAATCACCGTCGTCACCGCCGGCGAACGGCCTGGAACACCTTCCCTCGTCGAGGGTGATGATGGCGTTGTTGTTCTTGAACCTCCCGATTCATCGCCAGTCCAAATTGATCAAATTGCTCTTCAATTTCTTGATTGACGACTTGGTCAATAAATCGATGATCTCGAAGTGAAGAATAACCTCCACCGCCATCACGGTGAATCCTCGTCCTCCGACGCCTGTGACGAGACTCAAGAATCGATGCTTCAAGGTACACAAGAACTTTCAACTCTAATTGCTCAAGTCGTTCAAATCGCCATCTAAAATCGAACAACTTTTGGAATTCGACATCGTAATCAGTGCAACTCCGCGTTATATGATCCTTTGAACCGACCTTGGATCGAAATCCATGGTCAAGGACCTCAAGGTATCTTGGACTATCGATCTCACCGTCGAACTTGGTCGTTGTCGTCACAGAATCTTGAAGCTCTGATACTATTATTCCAAGACGTTTGCCAGCGGTGACGACGATGATTGGAGCTCTCCTTCTCGGCATCAAATCCACGCTCGAGCTGCAGCAATGGAGACGCGAGAGAAGAAGACGATGAACAGAAAAATCAAGATTTTATTCATACTGGAAATGGATTACAGGGATGGGTTTTTATACAAAAGAAGACACGCGATGGGCATGTGTTTGGACAAACAGTTAGCCCACAGTTGGGTTTTTATGCAAAGCATGCTATACATTTACAAATAAGCCCTACAACGAAAGAATATATCTCAGAGACTGACATACGAGACCCAAGGACTGATATGCAATACGTGGACTCCTAAATTGCAGGATTCTCCACCATTATCTCCTCTCGTCGATCGCCTGAACTACGTCCAGATCCAGGGACTGGATCACCAAATCCACTGCCGGCCATCTCTACCACCACTCGACAACACCATCATCATCTCCTTGAACGGAAAAAAATAATCCAAGCTTTAACTAAATCTGACCGATATTGGAGTGGAGCAAAAGGTGTTAATGAATTGCCACAAAGAAATCCAAAATCCAAATCGCAGCCGCCACAACTTGCCTACCAAGTGTTTGGTGGAATTCCCGAACTCAACTCTGACACAATCTGAACCAAACCCAATTCTCCCTTCAACAACCTGACCGGAAATTGAGACCATTTGTTGAACACGAATCCAACCAATTCTCTAAATTCCTGAGGCTTCAAGTCTGACCTGGTACTATTGGATCTGACCCGATAAAATTAGCACCAACCTGACTCTACCCATTTTAGGCTTGTGATCAATTATGAAAGGAAATTGCCCTATGATGCACTCTCAAGGCAATCAACCACGACACATTGCACATGTAACCTCAAATTCAATCACTGTCTAGATTACTGAGAATGAGCTGTAGCGGTTCTGACAATATCAAAGAAATGAGCAATATCACGCTTTCCGACAGTGGTCTTCTTCTTCCATCACATTAGCAAGGCCAGGTATCACATGTTTAACCATTTCACCTCCAACATCATGGATAATAGATTCATGTGCATCTGATCATATGACTGAGAATTAAGGTATATTGTCCTCTTTCAGTAAAAAATTTCATCCAGCTGTTAGACTTGCTAATGGTTCTACTTTCCTAATTGGGGGTCGAACATGTAAACCTTACTTCCACTTTACCATTTAGTTGTCTTCATATGCCAAAAATTTCCTTTAATCTAATGTCTGTTAGTAAAATTATCAAAACACTGAATTGTTCCGTTACCTTTTTTCCTAATTACTATGTGTTTAAGGAACTTGGGAAGGGAAAAACTATGGCCATATGGCATATGTCAGAATGTCTTTATCAGCTTGACAATGTTCCTACCTCATTTGCATGCTTGAGTGCGCCTTTGGATTTGCATTGTCATTTGGGTCATCCGTCGTTACAGAATCTGAAAAAGTTGAAACCTGAATTATCTTCTCTTAAGAAGTTATCTTGTGAGTCATGTCAATTATGTAAACACTTGCGTACGTCTTACCCTCCTCGAGTCAATAAACGGTCGAGTCGACCTTTTAGTTTAATTCATTCTGATGTGTGGGGACCTTGCTCTGTCCAGTCTCAGTTCGGTGACTTTAGATATTTTGTTACTTTTGTTGATGATTATTCTCGTGCCACACAGTTGTATTAATGAAATCTCGATATAAAGTATTGTCAATTTTTAAATCATTCTGTGCTGGGGTAAGAACCCAGTTTGATGTTTATGTTCAAATTTTGAGAAGTGATAATGCCAAAGAGTATTTTTCTTCTCAGTTCACTAGTTTTATTTATTATTGTGTTATTCTTTGTGAGTCTTCTTGCACTTATATCCCTCAACAAAATGAGGTTGCCGAGCATAAAAATCATCACTTGTTAGGGATTGCAAGAACAATGCTTATTCATAAACAAGTTCCTCGATATTTCTGGGAGGGATGAGATACGTACTGCATGTCACCTAATTAACCGCATGTCCTTGTCTGTGTTAGCTGGTCATACACCATTTTCTCGTTTTATTTTCAAATGTTGACCAATTCTCCCTTCCTCTTAAAATCTTTGGATGTGTTAGTTTTGTCCATGACCATTGTCCTGCTCCAAGTTAGCTCCCCGTTCTATTCAATATATTTTCCTAGGGTACTGTTGCTCCTAGAAAGGTTATAGATGTTATAGTTCTGAGTTGCATCGTCATTTTATCTCTGCTGATGTTACCTTTCAAGAGTCCCAACCTTATTTGTCTACTACTTCCTCTGGTTTACCCCCGGTTCCCTTCGATGTGACTGAATCTGAATTTCTAACCTACCATAGACTTGTGGTATCTACTTCTTCTGATTCTGTGACATTGTGCTCCCCAGCAATGCCTGACGGCCTGCAATCACTCGTGTATAAACGAAGTTCGGACATCACTCCCTCAGATCACACCACTGTGCCCATTGTCTCCTCACCCCAAGTTGATGAGACATGACCGTCTGAGCCTGCTACTATATCACCGGTTTCCTCCACTGCACCCACACCCTCTTCTAGTGAGCATTCTGATCTTGATCTTTCTATTGCCTTATGCAAAGGGAACTGCTCCACTGCACATCTTTTATACAACCGTCTTTCATATGCTCACTTGTCATCTACCCATTATACTTTTATCTCTACTTTGGACAGTCACCAGGTTCCTAAGTCATTATCAGAAGCACTGTCGCACCCTGGTTGGAACCAGGCTATGCAACAAGAGATGTCTGCTGTTGAGGAAAATGATACTTGAGATCTTGTTAACCTTCCATGTGGCAGACATTGTGTTGGTTGTAAATAACTGCACACGGTTAAAGTAAACCCTGGTACTATGGCTCGCCTAAAAGCTCGATTGGTTGCTAAAAGTTATTCCCATACCTATGGCATTGATTATGATGAGACATTCTCTCGTGGCCAAAATGTCTTCTGTTCGGATCATTGTTGCCTTGGTTGCTCGATTTCATTGGTCGCTCCACCAACTTGATATCAAGAATGCCTTTCTCAATGACATTCTTGAGGATGAGGTTTATATGGAGCAGCCCCCTACTTGTATTAGTAAAGTTGAGCCCACTAAAGTATGTTGGTTGAAAAGATCTTTGTATAGACTCAAACAGTCTTCTCGTGCTTGGTTTGGCCGTTTCACTGAGGTTGTCACGAGTTTGCTGAGGAGTGATAATGATCATTCTGTGTTCTATCAACATCATCAAGGAAAAAAGAATTATTTTAGTTATATATGTTGATGACATTGTAATTACAGGAGATGATCAGAATGGTATTCGAGATCTGAAGTCATATATTCAACAAATGTTTCAAACTAAGGATCTCGGGCGACTAAAGTATTTCTTGGGGATCAAAATTGCTTGATCTAAGCAGGAAATTTGTTTATCACAGAGAAAATATATGCTGGACATACTAACTGAGAACGGCATGCTAGGATGCAAGCCATCACACATTCTTATGGACCCAAATTCTAGTTGTTGCCGGATCAGGGTGTCATATTGGAGGATCCAAAGAGATATATGAGGCTTGTGGGAAAACTGAATTATCTTACAGTTACTCGTCATGATATTGTATACTCAGTTTGCATAGTAAGTCAGTTTATGGCATTCCCCCGTACAACCTATTGGAATGTAGTTATGAGAATTCTTCGATATGTGAAGAGCTCCCCTAGCAGAAGATTGTTGTATACTGATGGTGGACATTGTCGAATTGCTGGTTGGTCAGATACTGACTAAGCTGGCTGCCCAACGACTAGGAGATCCACCATTGGGTATTGTATGTTTGTTGGAGAAAACTTAGTTTCATGAAAAAGTAAGAAACAAAATGTGGTGTCTCGATCAAGTACAGAATCCGAGTATCGCGTTATGGCTGACCTCACATGTGAGATAATATGGATCAAATGATTACTTACTGAGTTAGTGGTTTTTCAGCATCAGCTGATGTGTATGTATTGTGACAGTTAATCTGCCATCCATATAGCCATGAATGACGTGTTTCATGAACGAACCAAGCACATTGAGATTGATTGTTATGTGATTCGCAACAAGATTCGTGGCACTCTGTATGAGCCCCCACGAATAGAAGCTAAACATGTTCGCACTGATCACCAGCTAGCTGATGCTCTTACAAAGCATCTTATTAGAGCCAATATACAATTTATCAATGACAAGTTGAGAATGTATGACATATATGCTCCAACTTGAGAGGGAGTATTAGAGATATTAGATTAGAGTAGTATTAGTTTAGTCACATACAGGCAAAGCACATGCCTGTAATAAAGTCATATATATGTGTATCTAGTGTGTATTGTATGGTCGGCGAAAATGATACAAGTTTACAGGCACAAATAACAATCCTATAATTTACCTAATCTAAAACAATTGAAACAAAAAATATTAAATAACAATTCAGTTCATTTTTGGTTTTTAAAAAAATAGACATGCACGCATAAGATAAAACATTGATAGTTATGATCAAGTTCGAAAAGAAACAAATATAATATAAAACCACTGGTATCAGAGCATAATAATAAATCGGAGCATAGTTTAGACCCATTAGACTTAATTTGAAAACAGACCCTGATTTCTCATTGTTTAGACTTATAGTTGTTTCTCTTAGAGAAAAGAATCAACTATTAAAAGAAATATCTAACAAGTTAGATTATATTAAACATCAAAATAGTATTCAGCTAGAAAAACTTGGTAAAATAGAAACCTCACCCAGCAAACTAGAACCCAAAGATAGAGAAGTCAGATATCTGTTAAAAGAAGTTAAGCTACACATACAAGGAGTATCAGAACAAAATAAGCATGGTTTAGACGAAATCAAACAAATTGTCCTTAGTTAATGACTGATTCATACGACGAGGCAATAGAATACACAAAGACAATCCAAGAATCAGAGGGATACAGTGCTTATAGTCCCTACACATAACAAGACCATAAAGTTAAATTATAAACCAAAAATGTACATAGATAATTGGGGCCTCAAATTTTATGGGTTACCAAACCGGATTCCACCAAATTTGCTCATCCATAATTCAGATAAAGTAGGATTAGTACTGATACAAAATCTTGACCGAAAACTTTCATTTGGTAGAATTGTAGAAAATTTACATTGGGTCCGTTAATACCTGAATGTGCACAAAGAGAATCAAATATACAGTCTAGTCTATAAAAATAACATTTATAAACGACACGACCCAAGACCACATACCATTCATTTATGAAATATACTGGTTCCAATTCTATAATCTCATGAATGGGAAAAAGAAAACTAATCTCTCTATAATCTCCTGGTTCCAATTCTATCCTTTTGTTAATTGTTGCAATCCGGGGGGTGGGGGTTGCTCCTTTGCCACCTTGTGTCTCCAGCAATCAGCAGTTAATAAAAAACACTCTCATATAGTTGTGTCATTGTCCACCTTCAAAGCACCTCATCAACATTGTCATTCCTATGACTGATGCATACTTTCTCTATGAAATTGCCCTAGCTTAATTGAGGGCTTCATGTATTCATCAAGCCTCTTCCTCCCCATAATAACTTCCATTATATTCCCTTCGAAAGCTACATTTGAACACATTTACTCAGTTTCGATGTCATATTTACTTAGCCTTCTTCCAATGTAATTACTCATCGACTTCTTTCGAAAACATATATTAATGATCTCTCTTATAAGTGTTTATGAAGTTTGCATGCATGAAATGTATCACATCAGCATATCTCTATCAATGGATTTGAATCAAACCATGCCATCTCCGTGTCATTTCCGCATATCCCATTGTCTGATGCATAATTCTCTCACTTCTACAAACCTCATCCTTCTCACAAGGATTGAATGCACATAATGGTCTCCCTTATGATGAGCTCGCAGTGCCAAAAAAAAAACCCTTATAAGCAATTTTGTACCATTTATGAACAATTTCACTCTATCAAAAGTCAAAACACCTTTCTTGACAGAAATGATATGGACAAGATAGTATTCCGAAAACAATATTTCCCGCCATCTCCATCTAGTTATCCGTAGCTAATTTTTCCTCTCAATAAGAAGTAAAAAACTTATCCACGGCCGAATTAAAAACTTGGAGCTCCCAAAACTTGCAGAGTACTATGATGACTACATGACCTTATGAACAATTTCTCTCTATCAAAAACCCTTTCTTGACCGAAACAATATGGACAATATAGTATACGAAATATATTTCGCGGCAAAAAGCCCATAATTTTTTTTTGAAAAAAACTAACAGTTTACAACACTCCTCAACCCATCGATATCTACTTCTTGTAGTTGTTAATCACTGTATACATTATAAAGACATCACAAAAGGTATAAGTTACTTGGCCATCACTTCGTACTTCATTCTCTTTACACCTCCACAACAAGTTCGAAATCTTGAGCTCCCAAAACACGCAGAGTACTGCGACGACTAAATGTCAAGCGCAATCTAAACATTCAAGAATCTCTCGAAATCCCTGAATCCTTATCTCAAAATGACTTATCTTCAACCTCATAATTCCTCAAAATTAGAACTACGAAACTTCATTAAATCCCTAAAACCTTATAACCAAAATACCTAATTTGATACTACATTCCAATTTTAATCACTCATTCATCAAATCTAAATACATTTCTTTCCTAATATATTCCAATTCTTCAACAACAACAACAAATTGCCATTCCAGATCATGATCAACTCATAAAGAAGCATATAAAGCAATTAGATCTACGAACTGCTTAAAAGTCGTGCACATCCGGCGATTCAAGAAGCGAGATTGAGAGGTTTGTAGCGGACTCACCGACATTTCACCGAATCCGTTCGCCATTAGCGATGAGCCGAGAGATCGAACGAGCTTCAGAACAGTAATGGAAGATCGAGATGAGAAACCCTAGAGAGAGAAAGAGAGATGAGAATCGGCCACGTAGGACGAGGAACTTTAGCGGGAAATGCGTATTCAAGTGTAAATTATTTTAGGATTTAAGTATTTTGAGTGGTGGAGAATGCATCGGGAGTTGCGGACAGTGTCACCGACCAAATGACTACTTCTTCAACCTAATTTTGCCACGTGCTTAATAAAAAAAAGTATTTTTGTAGAGGGTACTGAATAAATATTAGGGTAACTAGATTTGTCCGTGGCCACGTGTCTACGGCACGTCTTCAGAACGATGCAACATATAAAAAGTCTTGTAAACAGTAAATCAACAATTATATAGCTCAAGTTTGAATAGTATGACAATAATTAGTTATAAATAAAAGTTCTCGTTTTCATTAGTATATGTTGAAAATAAATTAAAAATTGGGATATAAAAGTCCATGTTTCCATAAGTATATATATATAGGGGGCAATGTGTTTTGTGATGTTAGATCTGGGCCTTTGATTTTGGGGGATTGAATGAGAGCCACTTGATAGCTTTCTTTGTGTTTTATAATATAGATGCTACACCTACTACCAAATCGACTACTTTTTTCTTTATTACATTAGGTGGCACACTACTATTGAATATTTCTACCACTTACTCTACAATAACCTCCACTAATAGTGTGTCACCTAAGCTAGTAAAGTAAAAGGTAGTAGATTTGGTGGTAGGTGTAGCATTACCCATAAATATTTGGGTAAATTTAGGTTAACCCTATTCAATTTTACAAGTTTGGCAGATAACCATTTTGAAATTATTTTTTGGCATAAAATCTTACTTAGAGCATCCACAGTGGTGCATGCTAACAACTGGCAAAATGGTAAAATAGAAATAACAATTAATTTGTTTGCAGCAGTGGTGAATTGTTAAAAAATAGCAAACGAGAGAAAAATCGAATCGTCCGGGGGGAAAAAATTTGTCTTAAATAACATATCTATATAATAAAACACAAAGAAAGCTATCAAGTGGCTCTCCTTCACTCCCCCCAAAATCAAAGATCCAGATCTAACTTTACAAAACACATTTTCCCCCCAAAACACAAATTCAAATGCCCCCCCCCCCATCCACACACACACACCAACCCAAAACAACTCATTTATTTATTTAATTATTTATCTCTCCCCCCCCCCCCCTCTCTCTCTCTCTCTCTCTCTCTCTCTCTCTCTCTCTCTCTCTCTCTCTCTATATATATATATATATATATATATATATATAGGGCTATATATATCCCGTTTTCAATGAAGCAAAACCCATATAGGGTTATATATATATATATAACCCTATATGGGTTTTGCTTCATTGAAAACGGGTTCGTTTTCAATGGGTTGGAAAACACCAATCTTCACCGTCCGATCGATCTTGATCTTGATCAGCGGATCAGATCAAGATCCGCTTAAGTCTCCCACTAACGTTCCCAAAAGCGGAGGGTTATTTTCGTCACTTCACGCCAAAAAACGTTTGGGACTTAGCGTTTTTTTGGCGTGGAGTTTTTTTTTGTCGAAAAATTCACTTAGGCCGTTGTTGGAAATAACGGCCTAGGTTGTTTTTTTTTATAAAAACAACATACCTTGGCCGTTGTTTCCAACAACGGCCTAGGTATGTACAAGTGTTTTTCTAAACACTTATACATACTCAGATCTTCATCTCCCTGTTTTCGTCACAACACTATCTCTCTTTCTCTTGAGCTCCCGAAACCCATCCCCAAACCCTAGTTCACTCTCCCAACTCCTTGGCATCGATTTCTTTGTCTTCTCGATCTCTGCCCCTTGTGGAAAGCTCCCTATCTCTCTCTTCCTCTCCCGAATACAGCAAACCTTAACTTCACATCCAAATTCCCAAATCATCTAAAACCTAGCACAAATTGTTTTTCTTTGTCTACAACAGCGTGCAGCGGCTTCTCACATCTTCGCCCACTCTCTATCTCTCTCTTTGGACTAGGTATTTTCTTAATCCCAATTTACTAAAATGAACTCTTTGAATTTATTGATTTTTTTCTTCCAATTTTGGAGTTGGGTTTTTTTGTATTATGCGTAGTAGTCTAGTCTATAATTTAGA
This sequence comes from Hemerocallis citrina, assembly GCA_017893485.1. NCBI lineage: Eukaryota > Viridiplantae > Streptophyta > Magnoliopsida > Asparagales > Asphodelaceae > Hemerocallis > Hemerocallis citrina. The sequence goes on along the minus strand of CM030366.1, from coordinate 229,541,645 downwards.
GAGTATATAATTAGCTCTGATCATGTATGTTGTATACATTTTGTTGACATTTTCGTAGATGTAGTGCTAGTTGTAGTGGTGGAATATAGGAGAAGAAAAAAAACGAGATGAAAAAATTCAGAGTTATACGAGTAGGTCGGACTCGCCGCGTAGAAGGTAACGGATCTTGTAGAGGCGATTTCCGTCTCACGATTTGTGAGATACGTCCGTTTATCATTTTAATTCAATACAACGGATATAAAGTGATACACGGCCGTATCTTTCAAATCGAGAGTCAAAACTCACCTATGCAAGTTTCGCTGGCTCGTGTTTGGTGTGCCAGAGTTGACGCCCAAATATAGGAAATTTTCCTTCTCATTTTTGTTGTTTTGACGCGTATATAAAAAACCTTTAATCCACCTCAGAATTTGTGGAATACGTTATGAGGTGAAAATAGCTTAAACGAAGTCCAAATAAAATGAAACTTTGCGAGTAGGTTGATCTCGCCACTCACAAGTCATACCAACATGTACATGCGAGTTCCGATCCGCGGTTTGCGAGATACGTCAATGTATCGCTTTCCGCTCAGTTTTCAATAGTGAAACCGATACACGGCCGTATCTTTCAAACCGTGGTTCGGAACTCCCATGTACTAGTAGCGTTGGCTTGTGTGCGGAGAGCCCGATCCAAAGTCCAATTTTTTGATTTTTTGCATCTCGTTTATGTTGTTTTTACGCGTATATGAAAAAACTTCAATAAACCTCGAATTTTTTTAGTACGGTCGCAATACAAAAATGTTTAAATGAAGTCGAAAAAAATCAAAACGGTGCACGTAGGTTCGGCTAACCATTCACAATGTAACAGAACTTGTATTTGCGAGTTCCGACCCACGGTTTGCAAGATACGTCAATGTATCGCTTCCCGCTCTATTTTAAAGAGTGAAAGTGATATACGGGAGTATATTTCAAACCGTGGGCCGGAACTCACTTCTACAAGTTGCGTTGGCTTGTGTTTGGTGTGCCCTAGTTGACGGCAAAATTTAGGAATTTTTGCATCTCGTTTGTGTTGTTTTGATGCGTATAAGCCAACTCTTGGAATTTTTTTAACTCGTTGGTTTGTGTTTGCTAATTTTTGGCGAGTAATTAGTTTTATATATGCAAACTTTGTTACAGAGAAATGGCTAGAACGAGGGGAACCGAAAGGGGAAGGACATCCCAGGAAGCACGGGGGGGACATTCCACAGAGAATGTGAGAACTAATAATTTGTATTGTCCCTAATTTTGTATTTAGTGATATTGATTTTAGACAAATAATAATTATGTTTTTTGGTTCGTGCAGGTTGGTGCATCCTCTTCGACGACAGGAAGTCGTGGTTCAGGACCAATATATCCCGGCGAACTGACTTGGCAAGATCGCCACAGATCCACGGAGGTGTGGGGTGGGACGATGCGTAGGTGTAATTTCCGCACCCACGAGACCATGAAGGTGCATCCACGTATTGTCGAGTACCTAGTAGCAGCCGGTTTCTATAGAATCAGCATGATGGGGAATGTTAAACTCGACCGAGCACTTCTCTCGGCACTCGTGGAGCGCTGGAGGCCAGAGTCGCACACGTTCCATCTACCGGTCAGAGAGATGACGGTATCGCTACAGGATATAGCGATGATATCTGGTCTTCCAATAGATGGGTTGGTCGTGACGGGTAATATTAACTTTGATAAAATAGAGATGTACAATGAACTGCTCGGTACAGAGTTTGATGAGTCGGCTGCGGAAGATGATGACATTTTCCAAGGACAATCAATCCGACTATCTTGGTTGAAGGGACGTTTTGATGGGACGCTGACCAACGAATCGCCCGACGACTATGTACAGTCCTACACCAGAGCCTACATTCTAACGGTGATCGGAGGGGTTCTATTGCCCAACTCATCGGGCGATACGGTGCACCTCATGTACCTACGATTGCTCGCCGACCTAGGATTAGCTGGCCGGTACAGCTGGGGAAGCTGGGCGTTGGCAACGCTATACAGGGCGTTGTGTCATGTAGCACTAGAATCATCAGAAATGACCAGACCGATGGTTTTGTTACAGATTTGGTCCTGGGAGCAACTGCACCTGGGTCATCCCCGCATTAGGAGACCGGCGGCCGGTTGGATGGCCCAACTAGAAGATCCTGCTATGTTAGCACCCTTAGGAGTATATTGGGCAGGTAGTCGGAGTTACAAAGACAACCCCAAGGGTGTAATAACGTACTACAGAGACGAGCTCGACCATCTACGTGAAGAGTTCGTGATTTGGGCGCCGTATACACCCGAGCGGGTGGAAAGACTGCCGCCAATGTGCACCACCGGGTCGCAGTTGTGGCTGACGACGGCTCCCCTCATCAACTTCGGTATAGTGGAGCATCCACGACCGAAGCGAGTCCTTCGTCAGTTCAATCTTCAACAAGATAGTCCCCCAAGCTGTGCAAACCTATACGATCATGAGTTACACGGCATTAGGGATACCGGCCGCATGCCTACTCATGATTGGGCAGATTTCCATCGTGTTCACGTTGCAGAATGGAACGAGCGACGGTTTGAACTTGTACTCGTCAATGTTCCAGAGTACGATGGAAGAGTGCAAGGAAAGTACATGACTTGGTTCCAAACATATACACGTTTGTACATCTCTCCCGATACAGTACTACCTGCTGGTGTTCAACGAGAAATTGAGGAGAGGGAGATTGAACCACCACCCGCATATTCCAGTTCACAACCCATGTTCCAACCGAAGGCCACAGCTATACGTACAATGGTAACTTCAATCTTCATATTTATTTTAATGTCCGTTATACGTGAATTTCATGAATTCTTTAAATTATTGAATTTGTGTAATTATTTTTGTTGGTTTTTTCTGATTTAGATTGATAATACGATGGACATGGCAAAAGAATGCGCGGAGGTAATAAAAAGTAATGTGGGCACGACTATGAAGAAGTTCGCTCAGAGGATGCTCTCTTCATGCCGTACCAGTTTGGATGCTTTGGGAGAGGCCAAACGTTTTGATCGAGCATTAAGCGGACCGAGGGGCCGACGTAAAAGTGTGAGGGGTAGGCCAGCTGCATTGATGGGGCGACAACGGGAACGTGAGATGAGAGAACAACAAGCTTCAACTTCACATCCATCTCACGAACAAGCGCATGAAGAAGAGACTGAGGAGAGGGTTGTTGGAGACGTACAACAAGAGGAGGGAGGAGAAGAACAAATCCCCGAGTCGCCAACCACGATCCGGCACCGAAACCCTGCTCGGAAGAGGCGAGCACCACAGGCATATACGCCCGGCACTTAGCCAATACATTTTGTTTGTTGTCATTTTTTTTAATTTTTTTTTGGGTTTTATCCTGTTGTAACTAAACTAGTGGAAAGTGTGGTTCGTAAGTTTAAGTGTAGTTGATGTTATTGTTATTAATTTCTAATAGTCAATTATGGTTGGTGATTTTGGCAGTTGTAGATATGAATTTGTTCAGAGAGTGTATGTGATGGCAAAGTGTTTGGAATTTGGTTTAATTTTCATGTGTAGCAGCTTCAGCTGCTTCGTACAAATGTAGATTATTATTTTTTTTAAAACCTAGGCCGTTGTCTCCAACAACGGCCCAGGTAACATGACTAAGGTTGGAGGATTTGTCTTCCTCTCTGACTTGTTGGCTTTAAAAATAGCAACAAGTCAGAGAGCAGCTCCACTTTATTGTTTATACCCTAGGCCGTTGTCTCAGACAACGGCCTAAGTTGTAGGACAAAAATATAGACAATTTGTCTTGCTCTCTGACTTGTTGGCTTTAAAAATAGCAACAAGTCAGAGAGCAGCTCCAATTTATTGTTTATACTCTAGGCCGTTGTCTCAGACAACAGCCTAAGTTGTAGGACAAAAATATAGACAATTTGTCTTGCTCTCTTACTTGTTGGTGTTAAAAATAGCAACAAGTCAGAGAGCATCCCAACTTTATTAGAAATACCCTAGGCCGTTGTCTCCGACAACGGCCTAAGTTGTAGGCCAAAAAGATAGACAATTTGTCTTGCTCTCTGACTCCTTAGGTCGTTGTCTCCAACAACGGCCTAGGTAGTGGACCAAAAAGATACACAATTTGGGATGCTCTCGACTTATTGGTATTAAAAATAGCAACTGGTCAGAGAGCCCCCCCCAATATAATGTTTATACCCTAGGCCAAAAATTAATTGGTTGTTTGCTTTTTTCAATTTTCTCTTTACTCTTTACGAACAATCTCTATAGAACTTTATACAAAAGACAGATAAGAACTCGGCTTGTATAACAATTTTATATTTTTATATTTTTTAATTTGACTACACCAAACTAACCACTACATAATCATGATGTTTTAATATGTACAGAACACCCAAGAGAATATTAAGCTAAACTATATCATTCGTTAGGGGTTAGGGTTAGGGTTAGTGCTAACGGGGGTTAAGGATAGGGTTAGGGTACGCGGGGGTTAGTGGTTTGGTTAGGGTTATTGTAGGGGTTTGGTCAGGATTATTTATAGTTGGGAGTTGATAGGTAGTAAGTTTCCAGTAAGGAGTTTATAGATATTTAAGTTCTATCATTAATCACATGTGTCTCTCCACTCTTTACGTACATTGTCTTCTGAACTCTACAAAATAGACGTTCATATTTATGTTTTTTTTGTTTATATTTTTTATTTATTTCCATTTCTAGCCACGTAACTAACGAATATAAAATCGATACCCACAAACGAATATAAAAACTAACCTAACTTAATTGGTATTTTGTTTCTTTTGTCTTTATTGAATAATAATATATAATCTTCAAAATCCTCGTACGTTGTTTACAATGAAGACGTTACTGAAGACATTCTCCAGACATGCAACTGGGAAGAATTCCACAAGACTGGGAAGAAAAGGTGTGATCACATGTAGTAGAACAAGTTCATTATGGAAAAAACCAATAAGGTAAAACCCCACATGTATGGAAAAACCACATGTAGCTCCCTGACTTGTGGATAATTATTGCAGATACTTCAATATGGGAAAAACCTAAACTACATCACCACATGTACCTCTCCACATGTACCCTATATATGGAAAAAACCACATATGGAAACCCACATGTAGTTTTCCCATCTATTGCACTCTTCCGGAAACACCCTCCTAAAATACAAAATTCCATCTCCGAATATCAAAAATATCCAATAATTATGATGGACAAGAAGAAATCAAAAATAAAAAAGATTTGGTTCGCTTTTGAGCGGAGAGTAATCAGATCAAACTACTTGGCCATCAAGAACTAAATCTAATTATTTTCAGGAAAAAACGGTCTAAATAGGGACCATCATGTATTGGGAAATCGTAACAGAAAACCACATGTATATTTGACCACATGTATAAACCAATGTGAAGAGTATTCCAAAAAGGTTCAAAGATTACTCTAAAACACTACCGCCAACTGTTGCTTCTGTGGGAATTTTGGATATGGAATCTCATCGTGAAGTAATTGTGTGCAGTTTTTCAAGACACTTTGAAAGGTTGAAGTAATGGACAAATAAAAAAATATACCTATACGATATACAAGTGTAGATTATCTAGTTTTGGTATAAATTTCCACAGAGACTGTGCGTAAAGAGTAAAGAGAATATTGTAAAAATCCCAAAAATTTCATACCTAGGCCGTTATCAAAGACAACGGCTTAAGGCATTCATATAAAGGGGTCCTTCATGACTTTTTCCGTTTTAAAAGTATTAAGCTAAAACCTAGGCTGTTGTCAATAATGGCCTAAGGTATTTACTATAACCTAGGCCGTTGTCTGCGACAACGGCCTAGGTAGTAGGCCAAAAAGAGATAAATTGGGGTGTTCTCGACATGGCTAGGGTTAGGGTTAGGGTTAGGGTTATGGTTAGTGTATTCAGTTTGGTAATTAGTGTTAACGGGGGTTAAGGGTAGGATTAGGTTTAGCGGGGGTTAGGGGTTTGGTTAGAGTTATTGTAGGGTTAAGGTTATTGCAAGAAAGATATTTGCGGTAAGATCTTGTTTTGGTTTATCATTAATTTGCGGTAGTTGGGAGTTGAGAGGTAATAAGTTTCCAGTAAAGAGTTTATAGATATTCTGTATATAACCAATAAAAATCAATAAAACATGATATGTAGGTTAGGGTTAGGGTTAATGTAGGGTTGGGGTTATTGTAAGGTTAGCAGAGTAGGGTTAAAAATTAGGGTTAGGGTTATCGTAGGGTTAGCACAACGCAAGACTATGCACATTTGTAACGTAGCTCGGAGTAAGACTAGGCACATTTAGCTGCTTGAATCATCTGATTCTTCTTTGATTTAGGATAACACCCGTCTACTATTATTGAAACAAAAAACCCCTAACCCTAATCTTAACCTTGACCTTATACTTGTAAACCTACCCCTTTATATTTTTTGGAATATTTTTTAAGCATATTACCTTTTATAATTTTATGTTGGTTAGATAGAGCGAAAAAATTGTAACGTAATTATAAACAATATATACGCGTATATCATCTGTCTTTCGTGTAGAGTTCCAGAGAGACTGTTCGTAAAGACAGATAGTTCTTATTTTTATTTTTAAAAAAAATTCCACAATCTAGGGTGTAGGCCGTTGTCTCCATCAAAGAAGTGGTGTTGTCCTCTAAGCCAAGTGACCACCAGAAGCCAGCAGACTTTCAACATACACCTAAGTGGGAAAAAGCACCAAGCTAAACAAGCAGAACTCATTCTCAAAGCAGAACTCAACACCCGCCTACTATTATTGCAGACACTTCAATATGGAAAATACCTAAAGTACATAACCACATGTAGATCTCCACATGTAGCCTATATATGGGAAAAACCATATGTACATCCCCACATGTAAACCCATATAACAAAAAACCCCTAACCCTAACCTTATACATGTAAACGTACTCCTTTATATATTTTTGAATAATTTGTAAGCATATTACCTTTATAATTTTATATTGTTTAGATAGACTGGAAAAATTGTAACGTAATAAAAAATTATAAACAATATATACGCGTAAATCATCTTTCTTTCGTGTAGAGTTCCAGAGAGACTATTCGTAAAGACAGATAAAATTTATTTTATTTTTTGTAAAAAATTTTCCCCAAAATGGATGATTATGAATTATTTTTTATCATTTTTTTTACATATTTAACCACCATGATAATATATTGGTTTGAAAGGTGGTAGTAATCGGCACTTAAAAAAAATATAGCAGAAAGATATACAAGTGTAGATCATCTGTCTTTGGTATAAATTTCCACAGAGACTGTACGTAAAGAGTAAAGAGAAAATTATAAAAACACCAAAAATATCATACGTATTCGTTGTTACAAACAACGGCTTAAGGCATTGAATTAAAGGGGTCCTCCATGACTTTTTCCTGTTTTCAAGTATTAAGCTACAACTTAGGCCGTTGTCTCCAACAACGGCCTAAGGTATTTATAATAAATGGGGTTGCTCTCTGACTTGTTGCTCTTTTTGTCTTCTCCAAGTCAGAGAACACCCCCAAAATCACAACTTTTAGACTATGACCTAGGCCGTTGTTGAAGACAATGGCCTAAGATATTTATAATAAATGGGGTTGCTCTCTGACTTGTTGCTCCTTTTGTCTTCTCCAAGTCAGAGAGCACCCCCCAAATCACCACTTTTTTGAGGTTATCTTAGGCCGTTGTCTTCAACAACGGCCTAAGTTTATCATGTACATATTGTTTTGCTCTGTGGCTTGTTGCTCTTTTTGAACTAGTTATATTGAATAAAAAACCAAATTCATGAAATAACTGAGGCCGTTGTCTCTAACAATGGCCTTGGTTTAAAAAATATATATATATTTACAAATACAGGTGTAGCTACAGCTGATACAATTGAGTTACAAACCAACATTTGCGTACAACAACAATATTAATAAATGACACAAACAAACGACACTTAAGTCTCGAGAACGTTTACAGTTACCAATCAAAGGTAATTAACCAAGTTGCATAAAGAGTTATAAATATACCGAACAATTACATTTTAAAAATTACAATTCATAGTGGATCGTCATATCTCGACTCAGAACTGTCTTCTTCGGAAAGAATTACATCTTGCCTTCATTGAAAGATTAGGTTTAGTTAGTAAGAAACTCATTTGCCACAAATAAAGTATAATAAATTTAAACGAGTGACAAACATAAAAATTACGAGTCATACCCCTCAAATAAAGTTGGACAATTTCTTGAATCATGATTCATTTGGACAATGCCGCATCTTCGGCACCTTCTCGGTTTTTTTATGCAGAGTTGCTCTCTAATCGGCCTCAATCTTTTGGCGCGAGGCCTTCCCTTTGTCGTGCACTGCTGTGGGTCACTAATGCGTGTAGGTATGTGTCCACTCCCTTGATCATGAGGTTGTGCACTACTATGCGGTTGTGAACTACCTCCGGGTTTGACACTATCATGTGGTTGTGAGGCCTGTTCTGGTTGTTCACCTAATCCGGGTTGTAGCCAAGAAACCTCGTCAATGATCATCTACAAATTCTCCAACGTGTATTTGTAACTCTCATTGGAGGAACAACCGAGATCGACAATTTGTTTTGCATGGTAGCTCAACTCACAATATCGAGAAGCAAAATTCTCGGTATTGGGTTCGGTTGGAACTGATGTGTAACTTCTTCTCATCACATCCCCAGTCCATCTTCTTTTAATATATACATCCGGGAGGGATGTGTGATGGCAGAAACGAAGTACAGCTAAAATATGCCTGCAATGAATGGCAACAAATTCGAACAAGTGACATGCACATGTAATAATTCCATTGATTTTTGGATAATTGAAGAAGGCGAGCCGGTTCTGATTCTCCACAGAGTATCACATGGAAGGTTGAACTATCCGGTGTCTCAAGATCGGCAACAAATGTCACATTGTACATGAAGCTTTTTGTGACTTCATCTTGAAATTTGTAAAATATTTTCAAAGTATATGTTTTTGCTATTTGCCTCTAAAGCCCATTCGCTCTTCAACTTCGGTCTCTTCTCACGGTTACGATGATTTTCTTTCAATTCATCGTGTCTTTGCCTTCCCAAAAAACGGTCGAAGATGATGACAAATTTATGCAGGAAATATTTTTTTTCTGTATGATGCTTCAGAGCAGAATGTGCGGACTCAACCCGTTGGCTACTCAACATGCCGGCCCAAAAAGAATTTTTAGCGTAGATGGGTGCCCAACTTTCACGGATATCGAATATATCGTTCCACCATTTGTTACTCTCTAATCCGTATTACGAAATCAAAATATTCCACTTTTCTACAAATTCATGTATATATTTGGAATTGTAAATTACATTCTTCAAGGACTCCCTAAACTTGTCGACATCGAAACCAAGACGAACCTCCTGGGATAACTTATCCAGAATGTGCCAAATACAAAAACGATGCCGAGTCTGGGGGAAAACTTTTTTAACTGCGGCGGCGATCCCACGGTCTTGATCGGTGACAATACCGGATGGAGCACGATTCTAACCCCTAACCAAATTTCAAAGAACCATTCAAACGAAGAGGCCGTCTCATTTGGAATGAACCCACCTCCTAAGAATGTCGATCACCAATGTTGATTCACTCCAACAAACAGAACAAATAACATTCCGTAACGGTTCGTATTGTACGTGGCATCAAAGCAAACTACATCGCCAAATTCTTCATAATTCATCCTACAAATACCATCTACTCACATACAATGTGACAACCGCCCTTCGGGATCGACTTGAATGTCATAAAAAAAATGAAGGATCCGTCTGTTTCTTAGATTCGAAAAAATTAATTAGCATTGTAGAATCGTGTCCTTTCAATGCTTCTTGCGAATCTCTAACTAAATTTCTAACATCTTTTTCTGTGAATCCTACTTGATCATGACCACCACTAGCACTTTCGAAGAAGAGCATTTGTCGACATGTTTGGATATTAGCTTGGTTCATTTGATCTATAATCCTTTTGTCCGTATTTGACACGGACCTGTTCCAGGGCAAAAGATGCCTTCTACCGGGTAAGGTGAATTCGTGATTGTGTTCTTCGTGAAATGAATACACCACCTACGTATTACTTGTTTCGTTCAATTTTACACGAACGCAAGCCTTGCAACCCGTTCTACTGGTTGTTCCATGTCTACCATCACTATGTTGACCCGGCGACGACCCAGCTTTATTACAAAGATATGACTTATCTACTTCCATTCCCCCCTTTAATTTATTCCCACCCTTACACATTGCAAAATCCCCACAACGAGTATATGAAGAATAAAAATTCTCGGCCTCAGCTAAAGTGGGGAATGTCATACCTAACTTTGGTTTCAGATGGTCTTCGACTATCGGCATGGAATCAATGATTGGTTCTACCCACACAAAATTATCGCCGGCACCAGAACTCTCCGTATCGTTGTTCATCTGCAATAAAAATATATTATTGGTCAATTAATAACACATTATATATAAAACAGCTTGTTAACAAACGACTGCGATATATATATATATATATATATATATATATATATACACGAAGCAAAATAAGTCACAATACGTCGAAAACGACGTCATATAAATACAAAACTCTTCTATTGTCTCCGGCTTGCCACACACAAGGTAACGGAACTTCTACAAGTAAGTACAAAACACTTCTATTGTCTCCGGCTTGCCACACACAAGGTAACGGAACTTCTACAAGTAAGTTCCGATCCACGGTTTGCAAAATAAGGCCGTGTCTCGATCGCATTTCCCTCATTCTTGAACTGAGGTTGTTGTATGATATACGGTACAAATCCGCACAAACGAGATTAAAAAATTCCTAAACTTTCGGAGTTGGACGGCGGCAAAACAGATGAGCCAACCAAATTTGTAGAGGTCAATTTCAACTCACGGATTGCAAAATACACCGATGTATCGCTTTCACTCACGGGAATGAATTGAAAGCGATACACGGCCGTACACTGCAAACCGTGAATCCGAACACACTTCTACGAATTGCGTTGGGTTGTGTATGGCGTGTCTGACGTACTCGCAAAGTTGCATATATTTTTTTCCGTTTTGTGCGCTATTACTAACATCGAACAACAAACAAAAACAACTAATACAACATCTACTTCTCCAATCAAACTAGAATAATCTACTCTATAAAAACCTACGCATAATATTGCAATTGTACACTGAAACATGGGTGAAGAATTTCAAATGAATTAGCCTAGTTAGAACTACTCAAGTGGTAACAAATTAGTACCTTCAACACTATCGGTGTTCGGGAGGCCGCAAAGTTGCTGCTGCAGAGAAAGGAAGGGGAGTAGGGTTTGGCTAATTTAGGGGGATTAGGGTTTAAGGGTTGGATAAATTTTGTATGGTTAGGGTTTGTTTGTAATTGGGATCTCTAGAGGAAGAGGTCTAGAGACTGAGAATAGGGAGAGATTCGGTAAAAAACAACGATCAAGAGAAATTTGGGGTTTTCAGTTCGATAGAGAGACAGCTCTGGTTGGGGAATTGGGTTTATCGAACTCAACTAGCGAGAGAGAGTTGTGAGGGAGATGAAGATCTGAGTATGTACAAGTGTTTGGAAAAATACTTGTACATAGTTAAGCCGTTGTTCCATACAACGGCCTAAGTTGAATTTATTTTTTAAAAAAAACAACCTAGGCCGTTGTTACAGACAACGGCCTAAGTACAATTTTTTTTCAAAAAATAACATTCAAACAACCTAGGTTTGTTTCCAACAACGGCCTACCTTAATTTTTCGACAAAAAAAAACTCCACGCCAAAAAAATGCTAAGTCCCAAACATTTTTTGGCGTGAAGTGACGAAAATACCCCTCCGCTTTTGGGAACGTTAGTGGGAGACTTGGCGGATCTCGATCTGATCTGCTGATCAAGATCAAGATCAGATCGACGGTGGAGAACGCTGTTTTCCAACCCGTTGAAAACGGATACGTTTTCAACTGAGCAAAACCCTATATATATATATATATATATATATATATATATATATATATATATGTATATATATATATATATATGTATATATATATATATATGTATATATATATATATGTATATATATATATATATATATATATATATATATATGGGTGCATGCATGTGATACATTGGACAACTAACCCTTTTAAGGATTTTCCAATCCATGTATGTCACATCATTAATTGCTTATTTACTAAATGAGCAAATTGCTCATACCCCTTTTTCCCTATGTGTGTGTGTGTGTGTGTGTGTTGGGGGGGTGGGGGAACATGAACTTTTATACCCTAATTTATAATTATTTTTCATCATATACTAATGGAAACATGGAATTTTATTTACAACTAATTATTGTTATACTATTCAAACTTCAGCTACATAATTGTTAATTTACAGTTTACAAGACTTTTCATATGTTGTATCGTTCTAAAGACGTGCCGTAGGCACGTGGCCACGGGAAAATCTAATATATATATATATATATATATATATATATATATATATATATAATCATGTCATTTGAAATTCATTTACTCATTCATTGAAGTGTTACAAAAATTGTATGGCTGAATATTTTTTTTTATTATAATGACATGATGGATGGGCAAATGAATTTCAAATGACTTGATTTTATATATTTAGACTAATTTAAACGTGTAGATCAATGTGAACGGTTTTGATCATCCATGCAATGGCCGGAAGGGCGAGTGCTCAACCGAAGCCCCCCCACCCCCCCCCCCCCCCCCCCCCCCCCACACACACACACACATATATACATATTTGCGTAGATATTTTGTTAGAGGGAAGGGAAAAAAATCGACGAGCAACGTCGCCAACATGAAAGTTATTTGTTTTTTTTTTCTTTCTATAATTTAGTGACCCATAGAAAATCATACGAGTCAATCAATAATCCACGAAAAATCCAATGGTCCCAATCAATAATCCATGGAAAATCATATGCAAGCCAACCCATAGAATCACAAAATATTCCAAAATTTTGCACTCAGAGCTCTAGACGAAACATGATTTTTCGTTTGTTCTTCTTTTATTTTTTCGGGTTTTTTTAATTATAAAAAATTCTAATTCTATCATCCCAACAAAATATTATAAAATATTTGGGACGAAACATTATGTTTCGTCTGATTGAATAAAAATATTATAAAATGTTTGGGAGGAAACATGATGTTTCGTCCACTATAATATGCATTTTGCCAAATCTTCTCCCAAATATATCAGTCTACTGTAGTGATTTTGCTAAAAATGAAAAAATAACAAACCATACAGCGCATCGGTTGCTTAAAAATGGATAAAATAACAAAATAGTAAACCACAGTAGATGCTCTTAAGTTTGCTCTGTTAGGCATTATGTCCTACTCCGTCTATTTTGGGGTGTTTTTTCGAATATTGTTTATATTTTTCAATGACCAAATTACCATTATTATTATTTATTATTGTTATTTTTTATTTGGATATAACTAGAAAATAAATACCCTAAATTGATGAAAATGAGGAATTCGATGGAGGAGAAAGAGATGGTGGTGGTGGTGGGTTGCCGCGTGCGCGGGGGGGGTAAGTGATTAGCTGGATTCGATGGATGATGATGTGGTGGGGGTAGAAGTTATTTGGGTTTGAAAATTTTAATGGAGGGAGTTAGGTGATAATGGTGGTGGGGGTTGGTCGGAGGTGGTGGAAGGTGAATGATTTGATGTAGGAGACAGAGGGGGTGGTGGTGGTTGGTTGAATTTGGGTGGGAAGTGAGAGATTTGAGGGAGAATGAGGTGGTGGTCGTGGAAGTTGTTTGGGTTTCAAAAATTTTAATGGAGAGATGATGATGATGATGATGATGATGATGATGATGTACTCGTAATTTAGTAATTAAATTGAACTGCTAGGGGTGTTTTAGATATTTCACACAAAAGTTAATGGCGTCATAACGGAGTAGGCCAGAATGCCAAAAAAGCTGACGGCGGTAGGGTTTAATTCCTGACGGCGGTAGGGTTTAGTGCCAAAAAGAAAGTTAGATATGGTTATTTGTCAAACATGTAAAACTGAGTAGGGTTAATTGAAATTTACCCTAAATATTTTGGGTCTGTAAACAACAACAACAACAACAACAACAATAACAACATTTTTATAAAAAAATAAATTTAAGCTTTTATGAATTTGTAACCTTCTCTACCCAACTTTTGTTTGGCAATTTACTGTATTATGCCTACTCCATCTACTTTTATGTTATGTGACACCTAACATTTTCTCTAATGACTAAAATACCTCTTTCTCCATTTTTTTTCTTTATATTTCCATGTTGTTTTTTAATAAAAATAATAATTTTAATGAAATTTATAGTAGACTAGATTTGCCCGTGGGCACATGCCTACGGCACGTCTTCAGAACGATACAACTCACGAAAAACCCTGTAAACAGTGAAACAATAATTATTTAGTTCAAGTTTGAATAGTATGACAATAATTAGTTGTAAATAAAAGTTCATGTTTCTATTAGTATATGTTGAAAAATAATTATAAATGAAGGTGTAAAATCCAACTTCATAGAATTTTAAGTATGGGAAAATGATAAAATTTAACTGTTGAAGAGATATTTGCTATTTTCAATATAACATGTGTAATAAAAAAATATAAAAATTCTGAAAATTTTACAAACCTAAAATCTTAAAATCTAAATTTGTAAGTTTGTAAGTAAATAAAGAAAGAATGAGAAAGAGAGGGAGAGAGAGAAAGAGAAAAACATGAAAAATTGAAGAGAGCAGAGAAAGATAGTAATAAAGTAATGAATTTTTTTAGTTTTGGAGGGAAAAATTTAATTTTGTGGTTTGAAATTTTGGGCGGAAAAATATGTTTTGTAAGAATCAATTTAGGACATTGATTTTAAGGAAGATTGAATGAGAGCCACTTGATAGCTTTCTTTATAATTTATTATATAGATAGATTGGATGGATCAAGAGAAGAGGGGAATTAGTTTGGGTGGATTTGGAGTTAGATTTGAGAGGGCAAGGAGGAAGGGAGAGAAAAGGGGGAAATAGAGAGGATTAGGTTTATGTGAGTTTGGGTTCGAATTCTGGTTTGGATTCGGATTATATTTGAGACTGCTGAAGAAGAGAAAAGAAGGAGGGCAAGGAGGGTAATGGTTTTGGATATATTCGGGGTTCAATTCTGGTTGAGTTTGGGAAATAGAAGAGGGAGATAGAGAGGAAAGATAAAAAGAGGGGAATTAGTCTTGGTGGATTTGGGATGCGTTTGAGAAGGAAGGAGGGAGGTTTTGATATGGATTTGGATTTGGAGTTTAAATTGGTTTGAGAAGGAATGGAAGGGAGGAGGAAGATGATGAGTAGTTTTGAGTATGAATTCGTTTTCGGGTTTAGATTTGGATTTGGGTATGAATTGTATTTTTTTCCCGCCAATGTATAGATTGCATTTGAGAAGGAAAGAAGACAAGAGTGATGGAGAAAAGAAATAGAAGACAAAGTACTGCTACATCCACTGCCAATTTCACTACATTTTTCTTCACTATCTTAGCTGACACACTCCAATAGGTAAGGAAAGATAGAGTAGGTGGGAGAACTCTTCAATAGAAGTATGTCACCTAAGATAGTGAAGAGAATGATAGTGAAATTAGTAGTGGCTGAAGACTTTTTTTTTTTTTACAGAAAACCCTACTAAATTTTGAAGGGCAAAATGTATATTTTAAACTAAAATAGACAGTGTTAGTCAGTTTTTTGATAAAATGTCAAAGAATTTATAAAATAGCATGGTAAGTTGTCAAAAAAAAGTTGGGTAGGGTGGAGTGTGCAAATTCATGAAAACTAAGTAGGCTTTTGTGAAATTTATCCATATTTTGGATCGTGTTTGATTAGGTAAACAGAACTTTCTAAAACCCCTGTTTTCCTTGACTTTGTAGTCTTTTAAAATAATTTCTTTGAGTCAATAAGCCTGTTTTTCTCACATTATTAACATATATTATTTATATCTTTGTACATTGTACAAAGTTGAATGAGTCTACTTTCTCATCATCAAACCTTTGAAGATGACCCATACTTGATGCCGAGCGCGTCAGATTAATTTCATGGAAACTTCCTATGTTCAAAAGTTTTCAGGGTTCTCTACATTCATAAATAGCATGCACTGCCTCAATTCTAAGATCACATTTCTCTGAATCTCAGTCTCATTCTGGATCACAATCTCTGAAAGTACACACACAAAATGTATCAACAAAAGCCGTATGAATACTATCCGACGGCTCCTCCACCTCCTCCGGTGGGCGTGCCCAGTGGTTACTATCAGGGACAACCGCAGCGACCCACAAGGTGGTCGACCAGACTCTGTGGCTGCTCCGAAGATTGTGGCAACTGTATGCAGCTAAATTAATTGATTAATTATGTTTATGATCGAGTTTAGTTAGTATTTTGAACATTTATATTGATTAATTTTGTTTCTGGTATGTGAAGGTTGCATGACCTGTTTCTGTCCTTGTGTTACATTTGGGAGGATTGCTGAGATTGTGGACAAGGGCTCTACTTGTAAGTTGCCAAACTCTAGCTCTCTCTTTGAATCTGATAAGTGATGCTAACAAAATAATTATAATTAATTATGTGAAAGAACATGTAAATCATGATTAGTTATGTCAATGAAAGATAGCTAAATAGGATTAATAGCTTGTGTCTGCAAAAGACTGTTTAATTACTTCAATTTTGATGTAAAAATATCCTTGACTTAGTCTAAAATCTCAGCTACAAATTTTCAATAGTCATAAATCTTACCAAAATGTGCATATTCGACCAACAATATATATATATATATAGAGATAAATGTTCCGTTGTGCACTAGGTCTCCTTGTGCACTCGTATGCACTCAGCCTTTCCGTCTTCGTATCGACGATCTGAACCGTTCATATTTATCTACACGTCTAAATTAGTCTAAATATGTAAAATCAAATCATATATTTCTTGCCTAGTGGATTTATTTTTCTTCTCTAAGTTTGGTATATTTTGAACTTACATATGTCTTGTTGGTTTGCATTGTGAAGCATGCGGCACAAGTGGAACACTATATACACTGCTGATGTGCTTTACGGGGTGTCAGTGGCTATATTCGTGCAGCTATCGATCCAAGTTGAGGGGCCAGTACAATTTGCAGGCTACCCCATGCAACGATTGTCTCGTCCATTGTTGTTGCGGACCTTGTGCTCTCAGCCAAGAGTATCGGGAGCTCAAGAACCAGGGATTCAACATGAAAATAGGTAACTTTTCTCTCTTAATTTACACTCATTCTACACTCCATTTTCTAAACATGTAATACATATGCTTTAATTTAATCTTTATAGATATGCATTAAGAGAATAAATGTGACTTAATGAATTCAATCTTGAGGTCGTAGACTTGTAGTGGAACTTGCAAGTACTTATGTTTTCGCAACCTTTTTTTTTTCTCTTCTTTTTCTCTCCCTTTAGGGTGGTATGGGAACGTGGAGAGGCAAGCGCGCGGTATGAACGTGCCTCCGGTGGTTCAAGGAACGATGATGCGCTAAACTTTAAACGATTGGCCTTTTTATGGGATTATTGTACTATTTATGGTTATATGTTTGGATGTATTTTATAAGTGTGAATTTGTATTTTGGAGTTCATTGTATTAAAGCTAGCTTGCATTTTAAATCTCCTCTGCTGAATTAATATTAAGTTTAATTTGTTTGCTAGTATTATTTGCTAGTATCCTCCCTATGTATTGTGTACCGCGTAATTGATGTGGAATTTCAAAATAAGAAAGTTAACAAGCCAGATTCTTATCAACAATAAGAGTATCAACAATTAAGAGTAAGCTAGACAAAAATCCCCACTCTACAACACTCTGCTTCTCATATGTGTTGGAATTAATTTTTGCAGTTTTCCGGGCCGGATTCCAGCAGGCTCCGGCCACTGGCGACACCGGAAAATGAGTGGATTGCAATCCTCTCATCGAGTACTATTCCGTGGTGTACTAATTTGCCAAAAACGAATTCCGTATGAATGAGAAATGTTGGTCCAAAGTTGGGTACTTGAAATGTACTAACTTGGAAACTTGGAGAAAATGGATAGTCCCATATCGGAAATTGGGAAAGATTTTTTCTAGTATATATACTAGAAAATTGGACTAAAGGGCATGGCCCGGGTGTTACCACTAACGTGTAGTGGACAGAGGACTTAGCCAAAACGACAAACACACACGCGTGCGCGCGCGCACCCGGCTCTGGCTTCTTTTCACATTCGGTAACTGATACCAACAGAGTAATGGCTCACCAGAGAGTCTCCATTTCTCCTATAAGATAACTGAATGCTTGGCTCACCAGAGAGTCTCCATTTCTCCTATAAGATAACTGAATGCTGGATTGTTCATAGTTGATTTGTTCTTCTTGAAGGTGACGTGGCATCCCTTCATGTGGGGTGTGCACGGGTTGAGAATGAAAACGGGAATGGTGTAGGGATTTGATCCCACATCGATAGTTTCAAGTAATAAAATATTATATAAATAATATTGCCAAGGATCAAGAGTCACCAATTCGGTTAACCACCTTTTGAGAGGCAGCCTGTGGTGGGCAGTTGTACTACATAGTATCTAATTTGTCTATAAAATTGTATAAAATTGTCCGGGCTCGGGGCAGGGGCGTTACAAGAACATATATGGATAGAACTTATAACAGTGTCTCGAAAACAAAGTAATTTGTATCCTTTTTTTAGGTTCCCTTGGATTTTTAGTAGTTGGAAACTAGGTTTAGTGGGCAAAATATTGATGGGCAAAATATTGATTACCTGGTAACTAAGGAGAGGGATAAATGGCTCACCAGAGAGTCTCCATTTCTCCTATAAGATAACTGAATGCTTGGCTCACCAGAGAGTCTCCATTTCTCCTATAAGATAACTGAATGCTGAGATCTCTGAAATTTGGGTGCTGCTCTTCAGAGAAGGTATACAGTTGTATCCTGGGAGGCAATTCGCCAGCCACCGTCACACTACGGGACGAATTTTGCTTTAAGGAGAGAGATCTTAAATTTCGACTTTGTATAAAGCATTGGTTTGTTACATTTTATTCCTGTAATTTTTGTTCTTCACAATTATTGTTAGTGATTTTCAGATTTATAAAATTTGAGTTTTAACAATCTTAAAGCAAAAATTTTTCCTCACTGATTCTAACAGTTTTTGTGAAGCTTGTTTACAGGTACTGTTATCAATTTGGAAAAAACGACAACTAACAGTTCTATTTCAATTGTTTCGGAATTAACATGGAGAACACACAGAACGATATTGTCAGTGGGCTTATCAGTACCGAAACACCGGTGACCCAAAATGTGACTGCACAATCGGTTGCGGCACATTCCGTCGTTCTGCCCACACACATAACCGTGGGAGAAAAATCGGAGAAGTTCAATGGAACTGGATTCAAGAAGTGTCAAGGGAAGATGCAGTTCTACCTAACCACCTTAAAGCTGGACAGGTTTCTAACTGAATCTACCCCGATGCTGGCACCGATGGATGCACACTCCGTTGCTGCGGTTGATGCGTGGACTCAGGGCGACTATCTCTGCAGGAATTACATCCTGAATGGCTTGTTAGACCCCCTGTACAACGTCTGCTGTATCTTCAAGACGTCCAAACTCCTGTGGGGGTCTTTGGAAAAGAAGTACAAAACAGAAGACGCCGGATCCAAGAAGTTTGTAGTCACTGATTCTAGCAGTATTTGTGAAGCTTGTTTACAAGTACTGTTATCAATTTGGGAAAAAACGACAACTAACAATTCTATTTCAACTGTTTCAGAATTAACATGGAGAACACACAGAACGATATTGCCAGTGGACTTATCAGTACCGAAACACCGGCGACCCAAAATCTGACTGCACAATCGATTGCGGGATATTCGTCATTCTGCCCACACACATAACCGTTGGAGAAAAACCGGAGAAGTTCAATGAAACTGGATTCAAGAAGTGGCAAGGGAAGATGCAGTTCTACCTAACCACCTTGAAGCTGGACAGGTTTCTAACTAAATCTGCCCCGACGCTGGCACCGATGGATGCACACTCCGTTGCTGTGGTTGATGCGTGGACTCAGGGCGACTACCTCCGCAGGAACTACATTCTGAATGGCTTGGTAGACCCCCTGTACAACGTATACTGTGTCCCCACCTTTTAGGTACCGGTCCTACCTTTCGAGCAGGTGCAGAAATATCAGAGTCGCGCAGCAGAAGACCCAAGCTGAGGAGCAAGTCTCGGTGAAGCAGATTGACCATTCAGCGGAGCTTCGGCAGTGATCAGTCGATTACCATCCCGGGAGACAGCTGATAGCTTTACAAGAGGAGTTGATAAATATTTTGTAATAAGATGTAATGGGTTAATGTAATTTGTATTCTTGTTCAAAAATAAGATATTGATTGTAATTAATGATGTAATGACTTTATTTGGCAATAAAAAAGTTTTTAAATTTCCGTATTATTATTGTGTTGAGATGCATTTGAAGGCAAAGATTCTGGTTGCGTCACGAATGTCCGGTAACGGGGATCCAGGGCGTTACAAAGCGTTCATTAATTCCCATAGCTACTGCCTCCACCCTCTCCGTAACGTATCCACTCTGGAGCTGTACTTCCGCCATTTGACTCTTGAGGTTAGCCATGTCTCCTTCCATCGCCGTGCTTCCCTCATCACGTCCATCGCCGTCGATCTGATCCTGCTTTGATACCACATTGTCAGGATTTTGGCTGCAGTTGGATCGGGATTGGGTCATGGTCGACGAGGATTGAGCTAGGGTTCAGGATAAGAAAGATTTTGCAGAGGAATTGAGATATTTTTTATTGATATTCTTCCAAAAATTACATCTAGTATATGTAGAGGAAGGAAGGAGACGGTTACACTACAAGACAAAACCAATGGCACGTATAGAACGCGCCAAATCGTCTTTCCGCCCTTTGACCATCTCCTCATTTCAATTACAAACGTGCATGATGCACGGAAAAACAGATACAAACAGACACCAACAGAAATCACACTCTTAAAAGAAAAAACTAATAGCAATGGCTTCACAGGCCACCTTCCGATGCTTTGCAACTCAGGTGATGCTCCGGCGATTAGGATTATTCTGGCGACGACCCTGACATTAAATTGGTTTGAGAAGGTATGAAAGGGAGGAGGAAGATGATAAGTAGTTTTGAGTATGAATTCGTATTCGAGTTTAGATTTGGATTTTGGTATGGATTGTATTTTTTCCCGCCAATGTATAGATTGAATTTGGGAAGGAAAGAAGACAGAGATATGGAGAAAAGAAATAGAAGAAACCTTTTTTTATTTTTTACAGAAAACCCTACTAAATTTTGAAGGGCAAAATGTATATTTTATACTAAAATAGACAGTGTTAGTCAGTTTTTTGCTAAAATGTCAAAGAATTTATACAATAGTAGGGTAAGTTGTAAAAAAATATTTGGGTAGGGTGGAGTGTGTAAATTCGTGAAAACTAAGCAGGGTTTTGTGAAATTTATTCATATTTTGGATCGTGTTTCATTAGGTAAACAGAACTTTATTAAACCCCTGTTTTCCTTGACTTTGTATTCTTTTAAAATAATTTCTTTGATGAGTCAATAAGCCTGTTTTTCTCACATTATTAACATATATTATTTATATCTTTGTACATTGTACAAAGTTGAATGAGCCTACTTTCTCATCATCAAAGCTTTGAAGATGACCCATACTTGATGCCGCGCGCGTCAGATTAATTTCATGGAAACTTCCTATCATGTTCAAAAGTTTTCAGGGTTCTCTACATTCATAAATAGCATGCACTGCCTCAATTCTAAGATCACATTTCTCTCATTCTCAGTCTCAGTTCTCGATCACAATCTCTGAAAGTACACGTACACACAAAATGTATCAACCAAAGCAGAATGAATTCAATTCGTCGGCTGCTCCACCTCCTTGGGTGGGCGTGCCTAGCAACTATGACTATCAGGGACAACCGCAGCCACCCACAAGGTGGTCGACCGGACTCTGTGGCTGCACTGAAGATTGTGGCAACTGTATGCGAGCTAAATTAATTGATTAATTATGTTTATGATCGAGTTTAGTTAGTATTTTGAACATTTATATTGATTAATTCTGTTTCTGGTATGTGAAGGTTGCATGACCTGTTTCTGTCCTTGTGTTACATTTGGGAGGATTGCTGAGATTGTGGACAAGGGCTCTACTTGTAAGTTGCCAAACTCTAGCTCTCTCTTTGAATCTGATAAGTGATGCTAACAAAATAATTATAATTAATTATGTGAAAGAACATGTAAATCATGATTAGTTATGTCAATGAAAGATAGCTAAATAGGATTAATAGCTTGTGTCTACAAAACACTGTTTAATTACTTCAATTTTCTTTTTCGCCTTCGTGTCGATGATCCGAATCGTTCATATTGATCTACACATCTGAATTAGTCTAAATATGTAAAATCAAATCATATATTTCTTGCTTAGCGGATTTATTTTTCTTCTCAAAACTTGGTATATTTTGAACTTACATATGTCTTATTGGTTTGCATTGTGAAGCATGCGGCACAAGTGGAACACTATATACATTGCTGATGTGCTTTACGGGGTGCCAGTGGTTATATTCGTGCAGCTATCGATCCAAGTTGAGGGGCCAGTACAATTTGCAGGCTACCCCATGCAACGATTGTCTCCTCCATTGTTGTTGCGGATCTTTCGCTCTCTGCCAAGAGTATCGGGAGCTCAAGAACCAGGGATTCAACATGAAAATAGGTAACTTTTCTCTCTTAATTTACACTCATTCTACACTCCATCTTAAATTTAATCTTTATCGATATGCATTAAGAGAATAAATGTGACTTAGCGAATTCAATCTTAGGTTGTAGACTTGTAGTGGAACTTGCAAGTACTTATGTTTTCGCAAACTTTTTTTTTCTCTCCCTTTAGGGTGGTATGGGAATGTGGAGAGGCAAGCGCGTGGTATGAACGTGCCTCCGGTGGTTCAAGGAACGATGATGCGCTAAACTTTAAACGATTGGCCTTTTGATGGGATTATTGTACTATTTATGGTCATATGTTTGGATGTATTTTACAAGTGTGAATTTGTATTTTGGAGTTCATTGTATTAAGGATAGCTTGCATTTTGAATCTGAATTAATAAATATTAAGTTTAATTTGTTTGCTAATACTGTTTTGGTATTATTTGCTAGTATCTTCCCTGATATGGTACGGATGACGTGGCCTCTCCTGGGCCACCGGATCCCCAAAAAATCCGTACTTCTGTGATCATTAGATCAATCCTGAGCCATATGAGCTTCTGCCACGTTAGGCCCACGAACAAACGGGTCTGACCCGGCCCAACAGGGTCCAAATCCGTTTTCCCTGCCTATAAATATCAGACCCCCTCCACTCTTCTGCAGGTAATCAAACTTTCTCCTCCTGAACCCTAGCTACAGTTACTTTTCCAGTGATTGACTAGATCGTCGGAAGGCCTGTTACCGAGACTTCTCTCAGTGTTTCTAGGCAGTGTGCAGGTAATCAGGACCGAGCCAAGCCTCTTCATCCGAGCCGAGCTGCTGGACCCGAGCCGAGCACCTAGTCCCCACCTAACTCCTGCTACTCCCGAGCCGGTCCCCCAGCCGAGGGTCAGACTAGAGCCAGTACCGTAACTTCCACTATATAAACTATAAGAACTCACACCTGTTGCAGCCACACCCTAAAAACAAACCGCATTATTCCCTATTCATTGTGTACCGCGTAATTGGTGTTGAATTTCAGAATAAGAAAGTTAACAAGCCGGATTCTTATCAACAATCAGAGTATCAACAAATAAGAGTAAGCTAGACGAAAATTCCCACTCTGCAACACTCTGCTTCTCATATGTGGCATATTGACATTCCACAAACGAGTAACAGAGAGAGACATGCTACTATAAAAATCTCCTAATCCACGTAAGAGACCCACATCAACTTCGCACGTGCTAACAAAACACACATTTAGTTGTCCATCCTCGGAAGATTAGGAGTAAATCCCCAACAAACAAAGAGAGAGAAAACGTGGATAAATTAAAACAAACTGCTATGCGTGAACAAAGTACTTTTAGTCACAGTTGGCAACTACAAGCCTTTTGTTGTGAGAGCATCCACAGTCGTTCAATGTAAAAAATGGCAAAATATATATTTTGTCCATCCAATTCGACGAAACGCTGCAGTCATCGAATGACAAAAAAATGCATAAGTTCGTTAAAAAAGAAACAGACAAAACATGATGTTTTGTCTGTAATTAAAAAAATAATTTAGACTGAGAAAATATTAATAAAAAATACGGGACGAAACACCAAAAAGGGGAAAAAATCGGAAGTTTTTTTTTGCAAAAAAAAATTTGCAAAAACAAAATTTTTAAATAGTTTGTAAATAATAATTGCAAAAACAATTAAAAAATTTGCAAAATAAATTTAAAAATTTGCAAAAACAACTTAAAATTTTACAAAATGTGCCAAAAAATCCCATAAACCAGACGACACATGATGTATCGTCCGGATTTGGTGGAAGTTTTTTTTGAAAAAAAAAAATTTGCAAAAACAATTAAAAAAAGAAATTGTAATTTTTTTTTGCAAAAACAATTTAAAAATTTGCAAAATCAATTTATATAATTGCAAATAAAATTTAAAATTTACAAAATTATTTTTTAAAATTAATTTTTTAAACAAAATTGGATTGGGACGAAACATGATGTTACGTCTCACATGGGACGAAACATCATGTTCATTCCCACGCTTAAATTCATTTAACGGTTATTTTATTTGGGTTTTTTTTTTTTTTTTTTTACTTCGGACGAAACATGTTTCGTCCGATCAATTAAAATAATAATTAAATAATCCAGACGAAACATGATGTTTCTTCTGCTATAATATGCATTTTGCTATATGGAATGCAATTCGCCCCTTTCTACTGTAGCGAATTTGCTAAAAAAAATGGCAAACTAGATCACGACTGTGTGAGCTACAGTAAAAAAATTTGGGAAAAATGGCAAATAAGCAAACGACTGTGGATGCTCTGACAGTCAAGGGTTCACAACAACATCTTGCAATATCCTTTACTCGGTTGAAAATTTTGCTGTACTGACCCAATTTTTGAAAATATTTGGCGCCCTGACCGACTTCTGAAAATAATTAGCGATCTACCCTTGTCTTGGACACGTTAGCGATATGCCCTTGTCTTGGACACGTCAGTATAAACCGTTATTGGAAATAACGGCATAGGTTATTTACATGCCGTTATTTCCAATAACGGCATCTATTATATATGTTTTTTTATGCTTTTATTTGAAATAACGACATCAGTATATTTCTCTTACAAGTGTGAATCTTCTAATTTTAAAACATTCTAAGTGTTAAAAAAACTTATAAATAATGCTGTTATTCCCAATAACGGCATTCGAATGACTGATGCCGTTATTGGAGATAACGACATCAGTTATATATAAATGAACTCTTGCCGTTGTTTGGAAACAGAGAGAATGAACAATAAGTTGATTTTTTTTAAAAAAAAATTTATAACTGATGCCGTTATTTGGAATAACGGCATTAGTTATAATTTTTTTTAATTAACTTATTCGTCATAGAGGATGAATAATAAGTTAATTTTTTATATAAAAAAAATTATA
This sequence comes from Hemerocallis citrina, assembly GCA_017893485.1. NCBI lineage: Eukaryota > Viridiplantae > Streptophyta > Magnoliopsida > Asparagales > Asphodelaceae > Hemerocallis > Hemerocallis citrina. The sequence continues at coordinate 229,515,989 of CM030366.1, read as the reverse complement.
ACCGATGCCGTTATTTGAAATAAAGGCATCTGTTATAAGGTTTTCACACTTGCAATTTTTTCTCTAAATGGAGACTACAAGCTGACGAAAAACAAAATAACCTATGTCGTTATTCCAAATAACGGCATGACACTTTTTTTAAATACAGATGCCGTTATTGGAAATATCGGCACGTGAATAACCAATGCCGTTATTTCCAATAACGGTTTATGCTGATGTGTCCTAAACAGTGGCAGATCGCTAATTGTTTTCAGAAGTGGGTCGGAGCGCCAAATATTTTCAAAAAGTGGGTCAGTACGGCAAAATTTTCTACTCGGTTCTAGGAGAATAACTTTGAACATGTACACCTTTTCTACAAGAGAAATGACTACACATACATGGTTTTTTATCCCAAACATAGCTAATCTAATCTAATAATATAATGGGAGAGTAGGGTTGTTCATCGGTGCGAAACCGAACCGAACCGAAATTTTCGGTTTGGTAAATATGAAACCGAAATCCGAACCGAAACTGATAAAATTTGGTTTGAACCGAACCGAATTTTATCGGTTCGGTTCGGTTAATAACCGAACTAACTGAAATTTTTAGTACTGCATACATTTTTCTCTTAAAAAAAAAGAAGAATTAGAAGAATATAGAAGGTTAGCATAAGTAACACAAGAAATGTTGCAGCTATATAACATTAAATTCACGATATATGTTAGACTATTCACTAGTTAAATTGTGTAAATTGGCACAAGGAAAAAAAACTCATGCTAAAAGAGTTGAAGGTTTTAGGTTTTAGGCTCTTTATTTCACTCGCAATTTGACTACCTTAACGACCTTGAAATGCTGAAAATCTCTTCCTCCCTGGGTTTTAGGTTTGATCCCGCTAATCCCAAGCCGATTAACATCATTCGTCGTAACGAACGTCTTAGAGTCCTTGAGCAACATTGTTCTAATGCATAGTATTTCTTGGAACATCCGGGGCCTCAATTGTCCCGATAAGCAAAGAGCGGTCTTTGATCTTATTGTTTCCTCTAAATGTGATATTATCTCTATTCAAGAGTCGAAGGTCGAAGGGCCCTCACCTCGACTTTATCGCTCTATCGGAGGCTCTGTCATTTCCAACTGGATTTCCCTTGATGCTTCGGGATCTAGGGGTGGCATCCTTCTCGGTTTTAAGGATTCGAGCTTCTCTCACTTGTTCACTCTCCGGCTCAATTTTTTCCTGATCGTCCAGCTTCTTTGGAAGCCTCTCAACATAGCTATCACTGTGATTTCGGTTTACGGACCGTCCACTTCCCTCTCCAGGCCTCTGTTCTGGCAGGAGTTTAGGTCGCTGACCCAATTTTCCAATGGCCTCTGCCTTTTCTGTGGAGATTTCAATATTACGAGATTTGCGTCTGAAAGATCGAGTGCTTCGATCTCTTTCTCCCAGTCTTGCTCCTTTAACGATTGCATCAGGGACCTGCAACTCATTGATTTGCCCATCAATGGTAGATCCTTCACCTGGTCGAATCAACGTTCGCCTCCCATACTTGCCAAACTTGATCGATTCCTTGTTTCCCCTTCGTGGATAGCTCAATTCCCTTCCTCTTTCGCCAAGGCGCTCCCCAACCCTTCCTCTGATCACGTTCCTATTGCTATGCTCACTGACTATCACTTCCCTCACCGCCATCAATTCCGTTTTGAAAAATATTAGTTACAAGATCAACTTTTTGTCAAGCTTGTAGAGGAATGTCTTGGTGCTATCTCTGGTTCGTCAGGTCTGGCATCCTTGCTCATTAAACTCCATGCTATTAAGCATGGTTGCAAGATCTGGCAGCGAGAAAGGCAATCCAATTCTCATTTCCTTAAAAGCTTTTTTCTTTCTACTATTCAAGCGATTGACGCATTAGAGAATCAGGGTCCCATCTCGGACCTTGCTCGTATTGAACGCCTCGATTGCAAGCGCGATTACGCTCACCTTCTTTTGCAAGACCATGCCAAATGGGTGCAGAGAGCCAAAGTGAAATGGCTCAAGGAGGGTGATGCCAATACCGCCTTTTTCCACAATTATGCATCCTTCCGTCAACGAAATAATCATATTTCATTGATTCATGACCATGGGGTCGATATCACCTCGGATCATGACATCCATCAAGCTTTCCACTCATTCTACAAACAACTCCTTGGGATCTCTAAACCGCAACTTATCTCTCTTGATTGGGCCCATCTTTACGGCCCGCCCTCTGTGGACCTTTCGCCCCTCGAGGAGCCCTTCTCCTTGGAAGAGATTAAGTCAGCGGTTTTTTCGCTTAAAAGCGACTCTGCTCCGGGTCCGGACAGTTTCCCGGCTTTCTTCTTTCAAAAGTTCTGGGATTGGATCAAGCTGGATCTATTCAATATTTTTAGGGACCTGCATAACGGTTCGTTATCGTTCGAACGTATCAACTATGCGCACATAGTTCTTATTCCCAAAAAGGTGGGCGCCAACAGGATCTCCGAATTTAGGCCTATTAGCCTTATTAATACCACTTTCAAAATCATTATGAAAGTCCTTGAGGCGAGGTTGTCTGATCATATTTCTCCTCTTATTGACCCGGTCCAATCCGGTTTTATCAAGGATCGTTTCATCCTTGATAGTGTTGCCTCGGCTCAAGAGATTATTTCCCTCTGCCATCACTCCAATTCCAAGGGCATTCTCCTCAAGTTAGATTTTCAAAAGGCCTACGACAACGTGAGTTGGGGTTTCCTCCTCGATATCCTCCATTATCGAGGTTTTGGGACTAAATGGATTTCCTGGATTAAATCCAGCCTTATGGCCGGTACCTCCTCTATCATTGTTAACGGCTCCGAGGGTCGCAAGTTTAAAGTCAAATGCGGGCTCCGTCAGGGAGATCCCATTTCCTCTCTTCTTTTTTCCCTTATCGCTGATGTGTTCAGCAGGTTCCTTCGTAACGCGCGGGCCGCTCATGTCATTGAGGGCCTCGGTGGCACTCATGGTTTTGACGGTATTCTTAATCTCCAGTACGCCGACGACACTATCGTTTTTATCAAACCCGATATATCGTCGCTGCGCAACCTTAAACTTCTTCTATACTGTTTTGAGTTGGCCTCTGGCCTGTCCATTAACTTTCAAAAATCCTCAGTGACTTGGCTAGGCGGTGATTCTGCTCGGCAATTAGAGGTATCCCAGTTTTTTAATTGCCCGATTGCCTCTTTCCCCATTACCTATTTGGGTATCCCTCTTAGATGGGGCAGGCTTATTAGATCGGACTGGTTCCCTATTATTGATAAAATCGAATCTAGGCTTAACGTATGGACGGGTAAGCTTCTCTCTCGCGGAGGCAGACTGATCTTAATCAACTCTGTTCTCTCTGCTATGCCGCTCTATATGATGTCCTTTTATTTTCTCTCATCGTGGGTCATCAGAAGATTAGATCAAATTAGACGCAATTTTTTATGGTCCGGTTCCGCCGAGTATAAAAGTGGGTCTCACCTCTGTAACTGGAACTTGGTTTGTTCTTCTAAGTCTTGCGGTGGCCTGGGCGTGCTTAACCTCAGGCACCAAAACCTTGCCCTTCTGGGTAAGTGGCTGTGGAGATTCCATACTTTGGATCATCTTCTGTGGGTCCAGTGTATCAAAACCCATTTTTTTTCTCCCTCCCCTTGGTGGGAATTTCCTTCATCCACTCATCGGTTTGCCTCTCCATTCTGGAAAGGTGTTTGGAAAGCGGCTTCGGCCTTCCAGTGTGGGATCTCTTATAGATGCGCGGTTGGCGCCAGAATTAAATTCTGGTCCGACCTCTGGATTGGCAACATTAAACTAGCTTCGGCTTACCCAAACCTCTTCCGATTGGCATCTTTCCCAGATGCATCTGTTCTCGAGTCTTACCAAAATATTAATTCCACCCGGACTTGGATCATTCCGTTCGAGATTGAGCTCCCTCCGGACTTGAGGGCTGAACTGACGGATCTCATTTCTTCCCTTAACCATTTCGAATGGGCCCCTTCGGATGGGATAGCTTGGCGATGGAATTCGTCGGGGATCTTTTCTGTCAGATCTTTCTACAATTTTCTCAACTTCCGCAGTACCACTTCTCCCTCTGCCCCCTTTATCTGGGATTCGGGTGCTCCTATTAAGGTTCAGGTCAATTCTTGGCTTGCCTTCCACAACAAGTTATTGACGGTTGAGAATCTTAATAAACGTAATTTGGCTTGGGGGCAACTTTGCCCTTTCTGTTCTGCATCTCCTGAAGATGTTAACCATCTCTTTGTGAGATGCTCTTTCATAGCTCCGCTTTGGCAGACTGTTTCCCTTGCCTGGGGACTCCTTATTCTTCTGAGTGAACTTGAAACTTGTTGGAGCCGCCTCCCACCTCTCTCTAAAGACCGCAAATGTTGGACGCTTTCGGTTCACATAATTATTTGGATCCTCTGGCTAGAGAGGAACCGAAGAATCTTTTCACACCTCGCTCGCACTATCAATCAGCTGATTGATGATTTCCTCTATTTATTTAATTTTTGGTCGTCGAATGCTTCCTCTAAGGATAGAGAGCTTTTTGATAGTACACGTATTCATGACTCTATTATTGTTCTTCGTAATCTTCATGCATTTTAATTATGAGGGTTCTTTATATTGCTTTTCTTTTCTTCTATCGCAGGTTGAATGAAGCGCTCTGTTCTTTCTTAGATTCGGGGCTGTAGGCCCTTTTGGTTCTGTGGCTTCTCGGTGTTCCTGTTTGTCCCGCTGGATGACTGATTTATTGTGGTTTTGGATCGGTGCCCATCTTGCTTCTCTGATGGCATCAGGTTTTTTTTTGTTGTTGCTGGCCTATAGTGGAAGGCTCAGTTCTTTCTGTTTCTTTCGCTGTATGCTTTTTTGGGGCGCCTCTCGATGCCCTCTGTGATCATGTTTTTTTCGATCCACCTGTTACTAGCTTATGTTGTTTACTGCTAGTTTGTCTGTGCCTTACTTTTGTGTTTACTACTAGAAGCACTTGTGTTCTCGTGTGGGATTTGCTGTTTTGTTGGCTTTCTTATTATGGGTCTTACTGTTCTGGCCTTAGTTGATGCCCTCTCTTTTTAGCTTGGTTCTAATATTGCTCTGTTTTTCTTCTCTGGTTGTTCTATTGCTTGGCGGGAGATCTGTGATCTTCTTTATGGTTGCTATCTTTTGAGTACACTTCATTCGATTGTATCTTTCCCTTAGCTGGCTTCTTCTCTAGTCAGCAACGGGTTTTTATTTTTGGTCCCTGATTGAGGGTCATTTGCGAGAGTTCATTGCCTCTCGAGGAGCGGTTTCGTTTTTTTATTCCCTCCTGTTGCTGTCGCTTTTGCTGGGGTGTCTGTTTCGCTGTCTGCCCTGGCTGGGAGTGACGGGGATCTTTCGAGCGGGAGTTCGTTTGTATTTCCTGCTGTCCTATCGTCGTCTATCGTAGCTGGCTCTCCTCCTTGTGGCTGCGGCCGGAGCTCTCGTGGACGTCGCGGATTGCGTTTATCTCGCTCGTCTGCCTGTTCTGCTTTTTGTTTCCGATTATGTTTGTATTTGTATCGGTGCAGTTTAGATTTGATTTACTCTGTTTTACATTTCGTAAAACCTTCGATGTACATTTTACTTATTATTAATATATTTTTGCTGTGGCTGGAGTCTATTAGACTCTATCCATTCACGTCAAAAAAAAGAGTTGAAGGTTACAGTGAATGTATGCTATTTTCTGAAGTGCATTAAAATAGCAATACACATTTTTATCCAACTATGTTCAAAACATACCAACCAAAATCCACCAGTAGTGTGTGATGGGAGCATAGGCCTCACAAAGCTAGGAAATTCATCTCCCAGTTCCAATTCGATCTGTTCAGCTCTTTCAGTGGCATATTCTCTAGCTGCAGGAGAAGCAAATACCCGACCTGATAAATCTCGATGCATTGAGACTCCACCAATTCTAAGAATGAACGTTAGAGAAGCATTAACATTTTCGACATTAAATGGAAGAAGTGCTTGTTTAAATACATTGAATCTTTCACTAACCGTCAACACTTCACCACAACCACCTCCGGAATTATCCGGGTATAATTTATTTTGGTCCAAAAAAAGTTCGATTTTTTGTTCGGTTCGGTTTATTTAGAAGCCAACCAAAAAACGAACCGAACTCTCTAAAAAACTTCGGTTTAGATCAAAACCGAACCGAAAACCGAAAAATCGAACCCAATTGGTAAATTTCGGTTCGGTAATCGGTTTTAACCAAAGTATGAACAGCCCTATGGGAGAGTTGGGTTGTCATTTGTAGACATTCAACCGTCTAATTTCATGCTTTTATTTTTAAGTGGGAGTTATATTAATCATTCATTTACTCAATTGCTAGTTAGTTACCATAATACCCTCAAAGTTCAAATTTATTTACGATATAATTATTTACAAAAGTGTCACTCATATAAAATAAAAGTTTGTGCCACTCGGGATAATTTGTAAAGAGTATGTAATGAGTAAAATGAGGTATCAGGTTCGAGATCAGATTACATCTTATTATTTACTATATAAAAAAATTAATTAGAACGTGCACTGCACATGCAGATACTAGTACATTATAATTACATTGGGACACACTTCTCGCTAAAAGACAATATTTTATTAATTATTAAATTATTTTTAAAGATAAAATTTTATGTTTTAGTGAAAAAAGGGTTCATTGCATATATTACTAGTGTAATGCACGTGCGATGCACGTGGGGAAAATGGGAAGGGGAATGAAAAGGACAAAAAAATCTACCAACACGTGTGTTGCACGTGTTGACACACACACACACTAAGGAATAAAAAATTGTTTATTTGTTTACAACCCCATCTCTCCCATTATAATAGTTACTAGTATAATGCACGTCGATGCACTAATGCACGTGCGATGCACGTGGAGGGAGAATGAAAAGGACAAAAAAAATCACCAGCACGTGCGCTGCACGTGTTTGCACACATACACAAAAGAATAAAATATTGTTTATTTGTTTGGAACCCCATGTCTCCCATTATAATAGTTACTAGTATCATGTACGTGTGATGCACGTGGAGGGGAATGAAAAAGGACCAAAAAAAAGCACGTGTGCGATGCATGTGGAGGGGAATGAAAAAGGACAAAAAAAACACGTGTGATGCACGGGTTTGCTCACAAACAAATTAGGGTTTGTTTGTTTACCAACCCCATCTCTCCCATTATAATATAGATAGATAGATAGATAGATAGATAGATTGATGTATGTTTGGGATTAAAAAACCATGTATGTGTATCATTTTGCGTTCTAGAAACCCTCTGAGATCATCATCAACGCCCCAATATCATCATCACTTCATCTGTTAGAAAATGAGTGTTTTAGACACCATTTTCGAACTGATTTTTGAGCAATTTTTTGAGTAAGATCCTCAATGAATTATTGAGAGATCTTGATTGATTTGTGTTCTCCTTCGTGAGTAGATCAAAATCATATATTGGTTCGCTAAAATCGGTTAAGGGGTGAATGAGAAATTGTCTCTCAAAGTGAGACGTTTTCATTCTTGAAAATGGGTTAAGGGAACATAGTCCCACATCGGAAATAACAAAGGAAATAGAAGAGGATATATAGTAATCTCCTTCTAAGCATTGTAAGATGGCTAGAAGAGAGGCTCTCTCTCGCGCGCGCAGGGGGGGTGCAAATCACGGACCGGATTACATGCGACTTGTGTGCGCCCGCACGACCTGCGGACACGAATGCCGGACCGATTTGATCCCACCCCGTGCAGAGCCACTTTTTGCTACAGTTTTTCTTTTGTAACGGCTGAAATGAATGCAGAAACGGTTCTGTCTGCCGTTTCAGTGCTGTATTTAATATTTTGTCTTCCGTTACACTGAAGGCATTCAATTCGTTGTCTGCCGTTACAGTGAAGGCTGTTAATGCCTTGTCTGCCGTTACAGTGAAGGCTGTTAATGCCTTGTCTGCCGTTACTGATTTAACCCAGGCACTATAAATAGAGGCCTCCCCTTTACTTTCTTCCCTGCACAAACCAGATCTTCTTCTCTCCTTCTCTGAGTCTTCTTCTGTGCTGTTGTTGGTAAGTTGGTGATAGGTTCAAGCGCTTGTACTCTTTTCGGGAGTGGTACGTGGTGCCTACGGGATCGCTCCAAGTCATTGCATCCTGGGAGACAGACGCCTCCGTTCATTCCAGCAACCGGAAAGAGGCGAAATCTGTTTTAAGGACACTGTGTGATACACAGGCCTCGTCTTCCTTGGAGTTGTACTTTTCATTTGTTTCTTGTAAGTTGTTTTGTTAATTTTTTTTCCTTTTCTTTTCTTTCGGTTTTTCTCTCTCCTGTTCTCTTCTATGTGTTTCTGTGCCTCTCTATCTTTCGATTGTAAAACGAATTTTGTAAACATTATTTGTAACATCATCCTCCACCATTCAAACAACAGCTGCAAGAGCATATGTTGTCATTTCCTTTCCTGTGATTTTATATCCCCAAATTTTGATAGACGAAGATGTAAGGTATATATTGAAGTACTAGACACTAGCGGAAAAAAATTAAAAGAAAAGGAGAAATAAAATAAAATAAAAATCAACCCTACACAAAATATTTCATTGCAAATGTATGGTAGCGTTTACAAATGTACAAACAACTTAACCCGTCATTGACAACGACGAGCTAAGTTATAATTAACCTGTTGTTTGAAAACAATGGGTTCATTTTTAATATGCCTTAACTTGTCATTGTCAATGCCGGATTAAGTGATTTGTACGTTAGCAAATGCTACAATAGTGTTCGATAATTAAATATTGCTCATATATATATATATATATATATATATATATATATATAGGGAAAGCTTCGGTTGAGCACTACTCTAGTGCTCACCGCGTGAACACTAGACCTTCGGGCGTTCATATCGAAAATCCGAACCGTTCACATTGATCTACACATCTAAATTAGTCTAAATATGTAAAATCAAATCATTTGAAATTCATTTGCCTATCCATCATGTGACTATAAAAACAATGATTTTCAGCCATACAATTTTGTAACACTTCAATGAATAGGCAAATGAATTTCAAATGATTTGATTTTACATATTTAGACTAATTTAGATGTGTAGATCAATGTGAACGGTTCGGATTTTCGATATGAACGCCCGAAGGCCTAGTGTTCACGCGGTGAGCACTAGAGTAGTGCTCAACCGAAGCTTTCCCTATATATATATATATATATGTATATATATAGAGTCCCCTTCGGTTGCACACTACTTTTGGTGAGCACTCCGTGAGCACTCACGAACCAGAGACCCTATGAAAAATCCGAACCGCTCATATTGTTCTATATGTCTTAGATAGCCTAACAATAAAAAATCAAGTAATTTGAAGTTCATTTGCCCATCCATCAAGTTGTTAGAATTTTCAGCCATACAATTTTGTGATGATGTAAATCATGGGCAAATGAACTTCAAATTACTTGATTTTTTATTGTTAGGCTATCTAAGGCATATAGAACAATATGAGCGGTTCGGATTTTTCATAGGATCTCTAATTCGTGAGTGCTCACCAAAGTAGTGTGCAACCGAAGATTTCTCTCTCTCTTTCTATATATATATATATATATATATATATATATATATATATATATACTAGGTTTGCCCGTTGACACGTGCCTACGGCATGTCTTAGGAACGGTGCATCTTATTTGATCATATAAAATAGTTTTGGAGGTCCAAGAAATTAATTGAAACAACAAACATATTATATGTGAAACTTTTGGGGGTCTAGCAAAAAAACATATTATATGATTTTTTTTTATTTTTTAAAAAAAGTTTTTTAAAATTTAATTTTTTTAATTTAAAAAAAATTAATTTATTATTTTTTTGAATAGAAGAGGGAGAAAGAGAGATGAAAAAGAAATTAAATAAATATAGGAATTGTTTTGGGTGGAGGATTTGAATTTGAGTTTTGGGGGGAAACTTTTAGGGTGGGAAATATGTTTATATCTATATAATAAAACACAAAGAATGCTATCAAGTGGCTCTCCTTCAACCCCCCCCCCCCCCCCCCCCCCCCCAAAAAAAAAAATCAAAAGCCCGGATCTAACCTCGCAACCCCCCCCCCCCCCCCCCCCCCCCCCAAATAATAATAATAATAATAATCAAAAGCCCGGATCTAACCTCGCAACACATATTTTTTCTCTTAAAAGTTTCCCCCCAAAACTCAAATTCAAATCCTCCACCCAAAACAACTTCTATATTTATTTAATTAGTTCTCTCTCTCTCTCTCTCTCTCTCTTTCTCTCTCTTTCTCCCCCCCTCCCTCATCTATTCAAAAATTTAAGAAAATAAAAATTTTAAAAATAAAAAAACAAAACAAATTTAAAATTTAAAAACTTTAAAAATAATTCAAAAAAAATAAAAAAAATCATATAATATGTTTTTTGCTGGACCCCAAAAAGTTTATCATATAATATGTTTGCTACTTCAATTAATTTGCTGGACCTTCAAAACTATTTTATATGATCAAACAAGGTGTACCGTTCCGAAGACGTGCCGTAGGCACGTGTCAACGGGCAAACCTAGTGTGTGTGTAATATATAAATATGGAATTTCTTCACGCGTGCACACCACTTAACCCGTCATTGGAAATAACGGATTAAGTGATGTGCACAAATATTTGTGTTTGCAATGAAAGAAACACAAATATTGTGCAATGAAAGAAACACAAATATTTAAAAGGGATGAACAAGGTGGTGGTAACATCCGAATTGAAGAGAATACAACAAGAAAGAAATAATAACATGATATTCAATATTGAATCAACAATGGGGATGAATGCAAGTGCAGATGAATGATGATTCAAGAATTGAAATGCGACAAAATAACAAAATACCTGCAATTGCACTCAGGCAGTCTCTGCTTCCACTGCAATCGGGTCTGGGACTCGACCGCACTCTTCAGCTTGTCCTTCTTTGGGAGCTGTTCCTCCAGTTGGAGCACTTCTCCGTACCCTTCGGTAGTTCTGAATCTTGTGGTTTTACGCTCCGCATGCAAGACATCGATGATTGGCTTTCCAGCAATCCTTGCGTAGATGACCGATCTTGCGGCAATAGCTACACGTCAGATTCTTCTTCTCACGGGTCTGCTTCATGATGGCGAAGTCGTGATGCTGCTGTGCAAATATATTCGGCGAGTGAGCTCTGGGTACTCCTGAATCCTTTCCAGACTGGCTCTTATCAGCTCGTTATGTTCTTGTTGTAGTTCCATCATTCTTTGCATCTCCTGGAGAGTGGCAGCGATATTCACTGATGTTTCGTCCTTGGGCGAGGGAGTCGAAATGTCCTCACTAGCCATAATCTGCAAAACCATTAAGTTGGTGAGTATCCAGGTTGGTTATTCATTATCCATGTGATTAACGTGGTGTACATGTTGTTGAGTTAACCTGATTGAGTCAAGCATGTCTAATGTATTAGTCAACTAACACATTAGCCATAACCTGGCTCTGATATCACTAAAAATATTGTCACGCCCCGCTTCCCAGAATACGGAAACACAGGCACGTAACCGAGGCCCAGCGAATGATGCGGATACATCATTCATAAGTTGTATATTTAACTCAACAGTAAGATAACAATATCAACCACGCAAGCATGTAAAATCACAATAGGATAACAAGGTACATGACATATTACACGACATAATACAAGACATAACCAACAACTGGAAAAGAAACATAGTTACGGGTCAAACACGTCCGGATTACAACACGGAGTACATGAATAAAACATGAATTAAAATAACATGAAAATAAACAAGACTAGAATCTCTACGTGGCAACATATTCGGATAATTCTCCATCTGGGCCTGCAAGTATATTATTACAATGAAAGAAATAAGTGGTACCTGTTAATGCAAGTCACGGGCCGCAAGTGGTACAAGCTAACGGGACAATATGAAATGAAACAAAAGTAGGGAAAGAACAAGGAATCAAGAATTATATAATAGAACAAATACAACATGTGACAGAATCAAGAACAAGACCTCATGGAATAAATAGCATGCATGTAAACAGTTAAATAATCCATAGGAACATGTAACATGTAAACGAGTAAGCAAGTAAACGTGTCAACATGAATGAGTAACATGTAAATAAGTAAACAAGTCGTCATAACCATGTAACATGTAAACGGATCATACGAGTGTACGTGTCAATGTCATGTCTTTTATTAACCTAACTAGGTAGCACTTCATGCATCCCATACCACATGGTTGCTACTCGCAATCAAGTGAACGTTTAGACTAGTGGTGGATTCTATAGGTCACGTACTCGGAAAACATATCCAGTCGAGTCAAGTGAAGTCAAGTATATCTTGTATCAAGATACGTGCAATGTGGACATAGTGTAACGTAGCGTGAAACATAGAACATAAAAATTTGCAAATTTACAATTTGCAACTTACAAATTTGCGTCGGGGAACCACGAGCCCCCGTCCGAGTACGCTCTTCTATATTGCCCACTACTAAATCTTTTTCCTTTATACCCCGGCTTGTTATCTTTTTATTACAATTAAACATGAACAATAACTACATGCAACAACAAGGACGGGTAACATGACAGGATCAAGTAGTCAAGACTTATACAATGCAGGAGGACATATTTCAGGACTTCTAAAATATATTGATGCGACTAATGGCATGCATAAAACTTAATCAAGAATAGAAGATATTATAACAACATGCAACTTAGTAATAAGCAATTCATGCAGAACATCCTATATAGTTCTAAGAGTATATATATGTGTATCGTGTTCATGCAATACATATGACAACGAAGTATTCGTGATCTTGTACGAATACGGGATCAATAAATTATATATAATACGAAGGGAGTCAAAAATATACTTGCAGTATTTTGCAAAGGAGCTTGTACTAGAACAAACGGGTTGTACAAGTGACACTTGCCTATTAGTTGATGACGATGAATTTGAAGATAGAATAACGGGATCAGTATCTCGGGCAGTAGAACACGTGCGAGATATTTGGCAGCCACACCAAATAGCAAACTCCGAGTAATCCAAAGAGCAATCAAGAGAATCTCCTTTCTCCCGAACAGTAACAACTCCTTCACAAACTTCAAGACAACAAACACTCCAATCACACTTCCACTACAATCATATTCCAACACAACAGTAAATCCCCAACACCAAAGACAGCAACTTCACTACCAGATAGAGGTACACGCCAACCCAACACCAAACAGCAACAATAAAATTCCCCAAATACCAATACAACAGCAACACCAATAACACACTGTTATTCCCCTATTCTTCTTCTTCACTTTTCCCAACAGAGAGAGAGAGAGATAGAAAAAAAAAAGAGCGCGGGAGGAGAGGGCTGCGATCGGCGAAGCTTCTGCTGAGTGGGAGGTGCTTGGAGACAGGAGCGAGCGACAGGCGGATGTGGAGTGGCAGTGGAGACGACGAACGGAATGGCGGAGGCGAGCTCGAACGGGGAAGGCGACGGGACTTCGAGGATGAAGACAGAGATAAGCGGTGGTGAGTGGGGCTACGACGGAGGTGCTCGAGGCAGGAAGACGAGCGGAGGATGGTGGAGCGGAGGCTGACGAGGTCTGGAGCTTGGAGGAGAGGGCAAGTGGGAATGGCGAACGGTGCTCGAGGCTGAGCGGCGAGAAATGGTGCGGGAGCTTCGAGCGGCGGAATGGAGGAAGAAGGAGGGGTCGGCAGTGGCAGCGCATCGTCGGAGAAGTTGAGGAGGAGCTTCGACTGTGGTCGCGGTGACTGGTTTGGAGCAATGGCGGAGGGTGAAGTGAGAGGCGGAGTCGAAGCTTGAGGTTGGGGTTGGCAATGGCGGCAGCAGTGGACGAGCAGGAAGCGCTCGCGGCATCGGTGTGGTGGGTTCGCGATGGAGAAGGCGAGCAGTGGTCGATAATGGTGGAATGGAGAAGGGAGAGCGAGAAGGAGGAAGAAGGCGGGTTGGGTTCTGGTTCGTTTGGTTTCTCTGTTTTGGTAGAGAAACAAAGAGGGAGAGGGAGAGAATGAATGGGAAAGAGAGAGTAATAACGGGAGAGATCGAGAACGGGGGTAGGGGATTTTAATATAATATAATATGATAATGGAGTAGTGGGGTAGTTACTAGGAGTATGGAGGAGTGTGCAGGTATGGGATTTGAGGAGTGGGGAGTTGGAGTACGGGACAGAAAAGTGGGGTATGGAGAAATCAATTGTATACGGGTAGGGGTAGGAAAATAAATCTGTACAATATATGGGTTCTGGATTTGGGCTTGGTTCTTGGGCTCAAAAATATTTAATTAAAACAATCAGGACATTGGGCTAAAATATTTTGGGCTCAAATTAATTTAATTAAAATAAATGCGAAATTGGGCTTCAATAATTGGGCTTATAACAAAATAAAATAATAATTAGGGTATTGGGCTAAACAATTGGGCTCGAATTAATTTAACAAAATCAAATACAAATTTGGGCTTTAGAACGAACAATTGGATTTCAGATTAACAAATAATAAAATTAAAATACAAAAATGGGCTTTTAACAAGGTTAAATAATTGGGCTTTGAACTAAATATTTAAACAATCGAAAAATTTGTATGTTGGCTCATAAAATAGTTTGAATAATAATATAATCAATTAGGAGAAAATACTTACAAAATACTAATGATTTAAAATACAAAAAAAAAAATACTTGAAAATTACGTATTAATGAAAACAGGGGTTACACAACATATGAAAAACCTTGTAAACAGTAAATCAACAATTATGTAGCTCAAGTTTGAATAGCATGACAATAATTAGTTATAAATAAAAGTCATGTTTTTATTAGTATATGTTGAAAATAAATTAAAAATTGGGATATAAAAGTCCATGTTTTCATAAGTATACTAGATTTGCCCATGGCCACGTGCCTACGGCACGTCTTCAGAACGATACAGCATATGAAAAGTCTTGTAAACAATAAATCAACAATTATGTAGTTGAAAGCTTGAATAATATGACAATAATTAGTTGTAAATAAAAGCTCATGTTCCCATTAGCATATGGTGAAAAATAATTATAAATTGGGGTATAAAAATCTATGTTTCCACACACACACACACACACATATATATGAGAAAAGTGAGCCTCATATAGAGTATGAGAAAATTTTCCTCGTACAAAATGATTATACTCACTTGGTGGGGCCTTTATGGAAGATCCACTCCGTCCATTATGTCTATCGTACTAATGGATGTATGTGTAGAAAAAATCAAGTGATTTGGAGGTCATTCACCCACGCATCATGTGGTTGAAAAATGAACGATTTCAACAGTAATACAAATCGAACCACAAATTGGACTCACATGATATATATATGAGTAATGTGAGCCACATATTTGTATGAGGAAATTTTTCTCATACAAAGTGATTATACTTACTTGGTGGGGCCTTTATGGAAGATCCAGTCCGTCCATCATTTTTATCATGCTAATAGATGTATGTGTAGAAAAAATCAAGTGGTTTGGAGGTCATTCGCCCATACATCATGTGGGTCTAATTTGTGGTTCGATTTGTATTACTGTTGAAATCGTTCATTCGCCCATACATCACGTGGGTCCAATATATGAGGTTCACTTTTCTCACACACACACACACACACACACACACACACAGAGAAAGAGAGAGAGAGAAATAAATAAATAAATGTGTTATTTGGGGGGGGTTTGAATTTGAGTTTTGGAGGGAAACTTTGGGGGGGGGGGGGTTATTTTGTGAGGTTAGATCTAGACCTTTGATTTTATGGGGGATTGAATGAGAGCCACTTGATAGCTTTCTTTGTATTTTATTATATAGACTAGGTTTGTCCGTTGACACGTGCCTACGGCACATCTTCGGAACGGTGCACCTTGTTTGATCATAGAAAATAGTTTTGGAAGTCCAGCAAATTAATTATTGAAGTAGCAAACATATTATATGAGAAACTTTTGGGGGTCCAGCAAAAAAATTATATGATTATTTTTTTAAATTATTTTAAAAGTTTTTTAATTTTTTAATTTTTTAATTTTAATTTTTTAAATTTTTAGTTTTTTAAACAAATTTAAAATTTTTATTTCTTAATTTTTTGAATAGAAGAGGGAGTGAAAGAGAGAGGAAAAAAATTAAATAAATATAGGTGTTGTTTTGGGTGGGGGATTTGAATTTGAGTTTTGAGGGGAAAATTTGTTTTGTGAGGTTAGATCTGGACTTTTAATTTTTTAGGAGATTGAAAGAGAGCCACTTGATAGCTTTCTTTGTGTTTTATTATATAGATATACTAGATTTGCACGTAGGCACGTGTCTACGGCACATTTTTGGAACGATACAAAACACGAAAAGCCCTGTAAACAGTAAAACAACAATTATGTAGCTCAAGTTTGAATGGTATGACAATAATTAGTTATAAATAAAAGTTTATGTTTCCGTTAGTATATGTTGAAAAATAATTATAAATGGGGGTGTAAAATCTAACTATTTAGAACTTTAAGTGTGAAAAATGATAAAATCTAACTGTTGAAGAGATATTTGCTATTTTCAATATAAAATGTGCAATAAAAAAAATAAAAATTATGAAAATTTACAAACCTGAAATCTTAAAATTTAAATTTCAAAGCAAATAAAGAAATAATGGGAGAAAGAGAAATAGAGAAATATGAAAAAGTAAAAAGAGAAGAGAGAAAGAGAAATAAAGTAATGAGTTTTTTAGATTTGGGGAAAAATTTTGATTGCGGAGTTTGAAATTTTGGAGGAAAAATATGTTTTGTGAGGTTAAATCTGGGCCTTTGATTTTGGGGGATTGAATGTGAGCCACTTGATAGCTTTATTTGTAATTTATTATATAGATATATAGGGGGGAAATGTGTTTTGTGACATTAGATCTGGGCCATTGATTTTGGGGGGATTGAATGAGAGTCACTTGATAGCTTTCTTTGTGTTTTATAATATAGATGCTGCACCTACTATCAAATCGACTACTTTTTTCTTTACTACCTTAGCTGGCACACTACTATTGAATATTTCTACCACTTACTCTGCAATAACCTCTACTAATAGTGTGCCACCTAAGTTAGTAAAGTGAAAGGCAGTAGATTTGGTGGTAGGTGTAGCATTACCCATAAATATTTGGGTAAATTTAGGTTAACCCTACTCAATTTTACAAGTTTGGCAGATAACCATATTGAATTTATTTTTTGGCATAAAATCTTACTTATAGCATCCAGAGTGGTGCATGCTAACAACTGGCAAAATGGCAAAATAGAAATAACAATAATTTGTTTGCAGCTGTGGTGAATTGTTAAAAAATAGCAAACGAGAGAAAAATTGAATTGTCCGGGGAATTTTTTTTGTCTTAAATAGCATATCTATATAATAAAACACAAAGAAAGCTATCAAGCGGTTCTCCTTCAATACCCCCCAAAATTAAAGGTCCAGGTCTAACCTTACAAAACACATTTTCCCCCTCCCCCCCACCACCCAAAGTTTTTCCCAAAAACTTAAATTCAAATGCCCCCCCCCCCCCAACCCAAAACAACTGATTTATTTATTTAATTATTTATCTCTCTCTGTCTCTCTCTCTCTCTCTATATATATATATGGGTGCATGCATGTGATACATTTGACAGCTAACATTTTTAAGGATTTTCCAATTGCATGTATGTCACATCATTAATTGCTTATTTACTAAATGAGCAAGTTGCTCATACTCCTTTTTCCATATATATATATATATATATATATATATATATATAGGGTAAAAGGAATATGAGCAACTTGCTCATTTAGTAAATGAGCAATTGATTATGTGGCATGCATGTGATACATTGGACAACTAACTCTTTTAAAGTTTTTCCAATCACAAGTATGCCACATCATCAATTGCTCATTTACTAAATGAGCAAGTTGCTCATACCCCTTTTTCCCATATGTGTGTGTGTGTGTGTGTGTGTGTGGAAACATGAACTTTTATACCATAATTTATAATTATTTTTCATCATATACTAATGGAAACATGGACTTTTATTACAACTAATTATTGTTATACTATTCAAACTTCAGATACATAATTGTTGATTTACTGTTTACAAAACTTTTCATATGTTGTATCGTTCTAAAGACGTGCCGTAGGCACGTGGCCACGGGCAAATCTAGTATATATATAGGAAAATCTTCCATTGAGCACTCCTTTCCGTGAGCACTCGCTCTTCTAGCCATCATATGGATGATCCAAACCGTTCACATTGATCTACACGTTTAAATTAGTGTAAATATGTAAAATCAAGTCATTTGAAATTCATTTATTCATTCATTGAAGTGTTACAAAAATTGCTTGGCTGAATATCATTTTTTTATAATGACATGATGGATGGGCAAATGAATTTCAAATGACTTGATTTTATATATTTACACTAATTTAAACGTGTAGATCAATGTGACCAGTTTTGATCATCCATGCAATGGCCGGAAGAGCTAGTGCTCACGAAAGTAGTGCTCAACCGAAGGGCCCCCATGTATATATATATATATAGCGTAGATATTTCGTTAGAGGGAAGGAAAAAAAAACGACGAGTGACGTCACCAACATTAAAGTTATTTGATATTTTTGTTTCTTTCTATAATTTAGTGACCCATAGAAAATCATTTGAGTCAATCAATAATCCACGGAAAATCCAATAGTCCCAATCAATAATCCATGGAAAATCATATGCAATCCAATCCATAGAATCACAAAATTTTCCAAAATTTTGCACTCAGAGCTCTAAACGAAACATGATTTTTCGTTTGTTCTTCTTTTATTTTTTCAGGTTTTTTAATTATAGAAAATTCTAATTCTATCGTCCCAACAAAATATGATAAAATATTTGGGACGAAACATTACGTTTCGTATGATTGAATAAAAATATTATAAAATATTTGGGACAAAACAGGATGTTTCGTCCACTATAATATGCATTTTGCCAAATCTTCTCCCAAATATATCAAGCTACTGTAGTGATTTTGCTAAAAATGACAAAATAACAAGCCATACAGCGCATCAATTGCTTATAAAATGGATAAAATGACAAAATAGCAAACCACTTTAGGATGCTCTTAAGTTTGCTCTCTTAGGCATTATGTCCTACTCCGTCTATTTTGGAGTGTTTTTTCGAATATTGTTTATATTTTTCAATGACCAAATTACCATTATTGTTATTTTTTATTTGGATATAATTAGGAAATAAATACTCTGAATTGATGAAAATGAGGAATTCGATGGAGGAGAAAGAGATGGTGGTGGTGGTGCATGGGGGAGGGGGGGTGGGTAAGCGATTTTTTGGATTCGATGGAGGATGATGTGGTGGTGGTAGAAGTTATTTGGGTTTGAAAATTTTAATGGAGGGAGTTAGGTGATGGTGGTGGTGAGGGTTGGTCGGAGGTGGTGGAAAGTGAATGATTTGAGGTAGGAGACGGAGGGTGTGGTGGTGGTTGGTTGAAATTGGGTGGGAGGTGAGAGATTTGAGGGAGAATGAGGTGGTGGTGGTGGAAGTAGTTTGGGTTTCAAAAATTTTAATGGAGAGATGATGATGATGATGTACTCGTAATTTAGTAATTAAATTGAACTGTTAGGGGTGTTTTAGATATTTTACATAAAAGTTAATGGCGTCATAACGGAGTATGTTAGAATGCCAAAAAAGCTGGCGGCAGTATGGTTTAATTCCTGACGGCGGTAGGGTTTAGTGCCAAAAAGAAAGATAAGTATGGTTATTTGTCAAACATGTAAAACTGAGTAGGGTTAACTGAAATTTACCCTAAATATTTTGGGCATGTAAAAAACAACGACAACAACATTTATAAAAAAAATAAATTTAAGCTTTTATGAATTTGTAACCTTCTCTACCCAACATTGTTCTTCATTTAAGCTTTCAAAAAAGGCTTCTTTCTTCCGGCGATTTTCTTCTCCCATCATTCTCGTCCATTCTCCTCAGATCCGGCTCCTTCTTTCACCTTTTCCCCAATCCCCCTTCATTAATCTTGTTCCTCTCTCCCTCCTCGTCAGGCCCTTTTCGTGTTTTGGCCTCTTTCGCTTGTTTCTGTCTCTCTCCCTTCTTTGCCCTTCAACGGTTCGGCTCGGCATTCGCTGGGTGGTTTTCTCTAGTTGGTCTTCGACGTCCTTTCTCTCCCCGCTTGCTAGTGGTGCCCTCGGAGCAGCGATCGCTATCCTCCCTCTTCTTCCCGACCAGAGCTTCTGGTCGTAGTTCGCTGGTTTTTTCCTCTCGCCAGTCGAGTCACCATAGGTAAGCTCAAGCTAGAAGCCAATCGCTGTAAGTATCTCCCCTCTCCAGTTTTTACTTTCACTGTTTGTTTCTTTTGTTTATAGTGATTGTTGCGATTGTCTTCTACTGAAGTCGTTTGACTCCGGTACCTTTCTTCTCCGCTTGATCCCTTCTCTGGATCTTTGCGGTTTGGGTTCTCTGAGTCTACTAGACTGTGGGTTTTTTTGGTGTTGTGGTTTGGCCTTATCTTCTTGAGGCCCTCAGGATTCTCTATCCTGTTTGCGTTCTGGTATTAACGACATACTTCCCCCTTCCTCTTCGTTCATCTAATCTTGCTCTAAGATTTGCTTCATTCCTCTTCCCCTCTTCTGAGTGCTGGCTTCACAGCCTCCTCTTCTTTTCTGGTTCATTACTGTTCGCGTCTTGGCAGACGGCGTAGTTTCCTTAGTTCCCATCGCAATCTCTTTTCGCATTTTCTTTTCTGTTTTAGTGGGCCTTTTTCTTCCAATATTGGCGGCCCATGGACCTTTCGTGGGTCCAAGCTGTTAAAAAAAATACAAAAAAAAGGTTAGCAAACAACTGTTTTTTCTTGATGGGCTGAACCCTCTTCGGCCGTATTATTCTGAGCTTACGAAGCTTCCTAGAAGCTCCCTCCCTCTCTCTTCCCGCCATATCCCTTCTAAGTCCTCTTCTTCTTCAGCTTCTCTTGTCCCAAAATCTCATTATCGCCGCTCTCCCTTCTTGTGTTTCCGGTGCTTACAGCCTGGCCACATTAAAAAAGACTGCCTAGCTTCAATGAAGTGTCTCTTTTGTCTTAAAGATGGTCACTATCGACCCAAGTGCTTTGCTCTTCAAAGGATTTTGGGGACGTCGATCGGTGTCCCTATCTCGGACCCAGTTCTCGCCGCTTTAGACTTCCCAGCTTTGCAACGCAAACTCTCGGCAGGTCCCTCTCACGTGCCCAAAATCAAGAAAAATTCTTCAAGATCCCCGCTTCTTCCCACTCCTCTGATCAATCGCTTAGACGATTCTACCGTTCCCCCTAATGTTGCTCTGGCGCCTCCCTCTACTCTCGCCGCCAAGCCTGAGGTCCTTCAAGTCTTCATTCCCCCTTCCGACCTTTCGGAGCGATTGAAACATTTCGACACTTATGGTGCCATCTCGTTCAATGGAGGTTATATTCCTATCTTCACTCTTAATTCGTTTCTCAGCGTTTCTTGTAACGTTAAGGATTGGGACTGGTTTCTTTGTGCTTGCTCGAACGGAGACGTTGTTATTCGTTGTCCGTCCCCTGAACTGCTTCAAGACCTTATTGATAATGCTTCGTTATCGATCGGCGCGATCTCCCTTTCGATCCGGAAATGGGTTCAAGAGATGCCCACTAAGTCTGGCCCCAATCACATTCCTACAATCGTTACTTTATTGGGTCTTCCACCGTTTTGCGACTCTATGCAACGCGTGGGGGATATGACCAAATGTGTAGGCAACATTTCTAGCATTTCTTCTGCCTCTAAACTAGCTTTGGGTCGTATGCAAGTGGAAGCTGTTTTCGACATTCCCAATTGCCAAGAGCGTATTGAGGCTTTTGTGTTGAAGGATGGTCTCATATCCTACTCTGTGTCGGTTCAATACCACACTCCATCTTCTTCAGGGGGTTCTGCTAAGCCTATTTCTTCTCTTCCTTCACTTACGGATGCTGCTGCCTCTCCCTCCCCATCGTCTTTCCACCCCGGTTCTGTTTCCTCATCGAAAAATTAGTGGAAGGCTCCTCTTAAAGCCCCTGTTAAAAAAAAATTCCAAGCTCCTAACAAATCTTTTGTTCATTCTGGCAAAGCAAAGTGCTCGCCTGCCAAACCTCCGAACCTAGTTTGGATTAACCCAGATCTCCCGTCGCAGCAGCAGCATAAGGCTGCAGCCACTCCCGCTACACGCCCGAACGTTCCTTCTATAGAGTCAACAACTGTTCCTGAGGTTCAAGCTATTAAGCATCCTCCTCCCAATGTTCAATTACCTCCTGTGGTATCTCCATCTTCCTCCAAGCGATTAGACTCTGCCTCTCTATGGCCCAAATGGGAGGTTAACATGCATTTCGAATCTGATTGGCAGTTATTTCAAGAGCAGGCCCACTTCTCTTCTATCACGGCTGCTGATCCTTCTCTTCTCCTTATCAAAGTCAATAACGATATAGCGTCGAAAGCCCCTAGCTGGACGGACAATGACAATCTGTTGGAGGATGAAGAAGAAGATCGTAAGCGGGATTTAGCCAGCAGCAAGGTTAGTTTTTACAGTGTTTCTGTTGGTTTCTCCTTGTTGCATTATTTTGGTTTGCATTCTATTGCTGTTCGTTTAGTTTTTCTTAGCTTTTCTCTCGGCCGGGTGCTTCGCCACCCATGCCATACCTCTCCTTTCGTTCTGTTTTCGGATGATAGAGGTTCAATATCGTCCGACCTAAAGATTGCTATGCACGCTTCGTTAAGCGCTTTTTCCCCCAATTTTAGCGCTTATTTCTTTTCGGGATTGTTTCCTGCTCCGGAGCAATCTTTTAACTCTCGCTCTAATTATTTCACCAAATCGTTTACGAGCACCAGTCGCTCCTTATCTTTATCGGCTGCTACTGATTATCATTCGTCAGTAGCCGCATCGCCCTTTGTTCTTTCCAAGGAGCTTTCGCTTCGGTTGCTTATTCCAACCCCCGTCTGATTCGTTCGAGCGCTCGCCTACGGGCTAAATATGTAGCTTCGTCATCTCGGTCTTCTACATTGTCTAGTCCGTCTACCCTTTTCCCTGCTTCTACGATTCCACCCCTAGGTTCGATCTTTCATCTGCAATTTGAGCAGTCCTCAGATAGCGACCTTATTTCCAGTTCTTCGGTATTAGGATTTGTGCCTGTTTCTTCCCCTTCATCTGTGGCCTTCGCCATTAGAAAAAAAGAGCGTTTAAGAGTCCAGGAGCACAAAGGTTTTTTATGATTACATTATCCTGGAACATTAGGGGTCTGCATTGTCCCGACAAACAAAGATCGATCTTTCACCTGATTTCTTCTTCTCACTGCGACCTCATCTCCATCCAAGAATCTAAACTCGAGGCTCCCTCCCCAGCGATCCTTAGAGCGATCGGTGGAACCATCTTTTCTAAATGGATTTCTCTAGATGCGATTGGATCCAGGGGAGGTATCCTTTTTGGTTATAAAGAAGCTATCTTTTCTTTAGTCTCGGTTAGACGTCTCACTTTCTTCCTAATCGTTCAACTTCTTTGGATTCCTCTCAACACCAATCTAACGATTATTTCCGTTTACGGCCCTTCCTCCTCCGAAGGTTGCCCGTTGTTTTGGACCGAATTCCTATCTCTGCTGCCCTACTCCAACGACCTATGCATCTTTTGCAGGGACTTTAATGTCACGAGATTTGCCTCCGATAGATCTAACCAATCGTCGCTTGGCAACCCCCGTTTCAATGAATGCATTCGTTCATTACAACTGACCGACATTCCATTGTCAGGTAGATCTTTTACGTGGTCGAACCTCCGCCATCAACCTTCGATGGCGAAGCTCGATCGCTTCTTGGTATCCAATGTATGGATTAACCAATTTCACAACTCCTTCGCTCAGGCTTTACCTAATCCCTCCTCAGATCATGTGCCTATTGCGTTACACTCCGATTTCCATTTCCCTCGTCGTCATCAATTCAGATTTGAAAAATTTTGGTTGCAAGACCAAGTTTTTGTTAACCTTGTTTCTGAATGCCTATCGGTGATTTCTGGCTCTTCTGGATTAGGTTCCATCCTCCTCAAACTCCATGCTATTAAATTCGGGTGTAAAATTTGGCGCAACGAAAGGCAATTCAACACTAATTTCCTTAAAAAAATTTACCTTTCCTCCATCGAATCTATAGATAAAATGGAGGAGCAACGCCCGATCTCGATTGAATTGTTCAACGAGCGACGTTCTTGCAAACAAGAATTTTCGGATATTCTTCTCCAAGATCACGTGAAATGGGCCCAAAGAGCCAAATTTCGCTGGCTCAAAGAGGGCGACTGCAATACGGCCTTTTTTCATAATTTTGCCTCCCACAGGCAAAGATGTAATCATATTTCTTCGATCATTCACGAGGGGATTGAACTTTCTTCTAACGAAGAGATTCACCAATCCTTCCTCCATTTTTATAAAAATCTCCTTGGTTCGGCCAAACCAAGGGCGCTGAGCCTGGATTGGTCGCAGCTGTACGGTGACGTTCCTAACGATTTAACTGCTCTCAAAGCACCGTTCTCCATGGAAGAAATCAAGGCTGCTGTTTTCGGCTTAAAAAGCGATGCGGCCCCGGGGCCGGATGGTTTTCCGGCCTTTTTCTTTCAAAAGTTCTGGAATTGGTTAAAAGATGACTTTTTCCAGATGTTCACCGATCTTCATTTAGGTTCTTTCTCTTTTGACCGCATCAACTATGCGCATATTGTTCTTATCCCTAAGATGTTAGGAGCGAATACTGTGGCTAACTTTAGGCCGATCAGCCTGATCAACTCAACCTTCAAAATTATCATGAAGGTTCTCTCTACTAGACTCAGAGAGGTGATGCCGCCTCTCATCGATCCGGCCCAATCAGGGTTCATTAAGGATCGTTTTATTCTTGATAGCGTTGCCTCGGCCCAGGAAATCATCTCCTCGTGCCACAACACTAAATCTGAAGGTTTTCTCCTTAAGCTTGATTTTCAAAAAGCTTACGATAATGTCTCTTGGGAATTCCTTTTCGACATTTTAATCAACAGAGGTTTTGGTCCCAAATGGATTGCTTGGATTAAATCCAGCCTTTTCGCGGGTACCTCTTCCATTCTTATTAATGGTTCAGATGGTCACAAATTTAAAATCAAATGCGGTCTCAGGCAAGGTGACCCACTTTCTTCTCTGTTATTCGCTCTGGTTGCTGATGTGTTCAGTAAACTTCTTCGTAATGCTTGGGATGCTAAGGTCATCGAAGGACTGGGAGAGTCTCGTTCTTTCAACGGAGTACTCAACCTTCAGTACGCAGACGACACCATCATCCTTGCCAAACCTAATTCTCATACCCTCAGAAACCTGAAACTACTTCTTTATTGCTTCGAACTAGCTTCGGGTCTTACTATTAATTTTCAGAAATCTTCTGTCATCTGGCTGGGAGGATCTCCTAATAGGCAGGATGAAATCTCCGCATTTTTTAACTGCCCAGTCGCTTCTTTTTCGATTACGTACTTAGGTATCCCCCTGAGGTGGGGTAAACTTCATAGATCGGATTGGTCCCCGATTATCGATAAGGTAGAATCCAGACTGTCGGTATGGTCGGGGAGACTACTGTCTCGAGGTGGTAGATTAATTCTGCTCAACTCAGTTCTCTCCTCTATTCCCCTTTATATGATGTCATTCTATTTCATCCCTTCTTGGGTTATCAAAAGAATTGACCAGATCAGAAGTAATTTCCTCTGGTCCGGCTATTCTAATTTCTCTCCAGGATCTCATCTTTGTAACTGGAAACTAGTCTGCTCTCCGAAATTGGCTGGTGGTTTAGGGGTCTTAGACCTTAGACACCACAACCTGGCCTTGCTAGGCAAATGGCTTTGGAGATTCCTCAAGATTGAGGACCTCCCCTGAATCAAAAGCATCAAAGCAAATTACTTTGTGTCCTTTGATTGGTGGAGTTTCCCTGATCAGCCTCATAGACTTGCCTCTCCATTCTGGAAAGGCATTTGGAAAGCAGCAGCGGCTTTCCGCTGCGGCTTGAGTCACGGTTGTGCCGATGGTTCCATGACCAGATTCTGGACCGATATTTGGATCGGTGATTCCTCTTTAGCGACCGCTTTTCCAGCCATTTTCCGGTGCGCGTCCAATCCTCTAGCATTAGTGTCTGATTACCTTTGCGCCATTGATGGTCATAGGGATTGGGTGATTCCCCTCTCGTCCAATCTTCCCCCTCACTTAACCCCCATCTTCGATGATTTAATTGAAGTCATTAACAAAGCGAACTGGTATGATAAAGAGGATTTCTTTTGGCGATGGAATACCTCTAAAAACTTCTCAGTCCGATCGTTCTATCACTTCCTCAACTTTAGAGGGATCAAATCGCCTTTCTACGACTTGGTTTGGAGCTCGTGCGCACCATTGAAAGTTAAGATCCATGTTTGGTTAGTGCTCAACAATAAACTACTTACTGTTGAATTGCTCAACAAAAGAAACATTGCATGGGGACAATTGTGTCCCCTGTGCGACTCGGGTTATGAGAATGTGGATCACTTGTTCGTAGAATGCGATTACTCCCTTACTCTCTGGAAAATTCCCGTTTTGGCCTGGGAAGCCTCGAACATTCCGATCAATCTGATCGATTGCTGGACGAAGCGTCCTCCGAACCGCGCTTTCCACAGATCATGGATTCTCTCCCTCCAGATTATTTTTTGGTTAATTTGGAGGGAAAGAAATCATAGAATTTTTCGGCATATTTTCACTTCCCCTCGTTCATTAGCAAACGAGTTCTTATACCTTTTCAATTTTTGGTCTTCTACTCTTAAGTTGGAAGATAGAGAAAATCTGAAATTCGAAAGAATTGAGAATGCTTACCGCTGTCTTATTAATCTCAATGCTATTTAAGTTTCTCTTTGGATCGTTCTGGTTGTTTTGTTTGTCGCTTTTGAGGCATCAAGAGCTCTAACTGTTGTTTGTTCCTGCGTGCTCTATTACTCATTATTGCTGCTCTTTTGTTTTTTCTGAGATGATGCCCTTAATTTTTCCCTGGCTGTTCATATTTGCAGGATTAATGGGAGTCTCGACTACCCGTATAATGCTTTTTGGTCACTTTGTTGCCTCTCTTTAGGCAGTTCTGACTTTTTGGGGCGTTTGGTTTAGTTTGGTTGATGCTCAGCTCATCCATAGGACTATGATCTCTAGTTCTGTTTCTTCGGTGCTTTCCTTTACTGCCCTCTGGTGCGGTTCTAGCGGTGGACTGCTCGGTCTGTTGACTATGACCCCGTGCTCTGGTTTTTGCCTGGACGATGTTCAGCTCTTGCTTTTTGTCTTGCCTGGATGATGTCCCTACTCCTTTTATGTGTACCTATAACTTTCTTCTCTTCTTTATCTGGCTGGCATGCTTGTTATGTTTATGTTTTACATGCACTTTGGTGGATTTGGGGGAATGCTGTGATTCCTTGTTCTATGGTTACCAGTCCTTTAACTTCATTCCTGTTTTGTTTATGTTACTGCGCTGTGATAGTTTCTTTTGTGCGAACTTATTAGTTCTGGTTTTACTCGTTTCTTTTATCTAGTTGATGTTTAAATCAACTTCGGTAGACCTTACGCTCCTATTTTGTTTGCTTGCTTTTCCTTGGCCCTGCCTTTCTCTCTAGAGCTGCTCATTTTAACGATTGCAGCTGGTATTTTGGGCCTCTTTGCGGGAGGTTTTGAGCTGCATTCTGTGGTTTTTGATTGAACTGATTGCATTCCTCAATCCTTGCCGGAGTCTCGGGTGTAGGGGGCTCCTCTGTGCGTCGTCAAGGCAGTCTTGTCTGCTAGATGCTGTCCTGTTGTCGAAGACGCGTCGTCGCTTTCCTCGGTGTCGGGGTTTTTTGGAGAGTTTGGAGCATAAGCTCCATCCTTCCTCCTCATCTGGTCCTGCTCGCCTTCCTCCTATTTCTTGTTTTTGTTATCAGAGTCCTATTGTATATCGATGGGTCTGTATTTAATTGCTTTAATTCTGTACTGCTTGTTTTACAGCTTGTAAGACCTCTCCATTGTAATTATTGTGTTTATTAATGCATGGCTGGAGTCTTTCGACTCTATCCGTTTCATCTAAAAAAAACTTTTGTTTGGCAATTTACTGTATTCTGCCTTCTCCATCTACTTTTATGTAATGTGACACCTAACATTTTCTCTAATGACTAAAATACCTCTTTCTCTATTTTTTTTTTCTCTTTATATTTCCTTGTTATTTTTTTAATAAAAATAATAATTTTAATGAAATTTATAGTAGATTGGATGGATCAAGAGAAGAGGGGAATTAGTTTGGGTGGATTTGGAGTTAGATTTGAGAGGGCAAGGAGGAAGGGAGAGAAAAGGGGGAAATAGAGAGGATTAGGTTTATGTGAGTTTGGGTTCGAATTCGGGTTTGGATTCGGATTATATTTGAGACTGGTGAAGAAGAGAAAAGAAGGAGGGCAAGGAGGGTAATGGTTTTGGATATATTCGGGGTTCAATTCTGGTTGAGTTTGTGAGATAGAAGAGGGAGATAGAGAGGAAAGATAAAAGGAGGGGAATTAGTCTTGGTGGATTTGGGATGGGTTTGAGAAGGAAGGAGGGAGGTTTTGATATGGATTTTGATTCGAGTTTAAATTGGTTTGAGAAGGAATGGAAGGGAGGAGGAAAATGATGAGTAGTTTTGAGTATGAATTCGTTTTCGGGTCTAGATTTGGATTTGGGTATGGATTGTATTTTTCCCCGCCAATGTATAGATTGCATTTGAGAAGGAAAGAAGACAAGAGAGATGGAGAAAAGAAATAGAAGACAGTGTAATGCTACATCCACTATCAATTTCACTACATTTCTCTTTACTATCTTACGTGGCACACTCCAATAGATAGGGGAAGATAGAGTAGTTAGGAGAACTCTTCAATAGGAGTATGCCGAGAATGGTTGTGAAATTGGTAGTGGCTGAAGACCTTTTTTTTTTGCACAAAACCCTACTAAATTTTGAAGGGCAAAATGTATATTTTAAACTAAAATAGACAGTATTAGTCAGTTTTTTGCTAAAATGTCAAAGAATTTATACAATAGCATGGTAAGTTGTCAAAAAAAAGGTTGGGTAGGGTGGAGTGTGCAAATTCATAAAAACTAAGTAGGCTTTTGTGAAATTTATCCATATTTTGGATCGTGTTTGATTAGGTAAACAGAACTTTATTAAACCCCTGTTTACCTTGACTTTGTATTCTTTTAAAATAATTTCTTTGAGTCAATAAGCCTGTTTTTCTCACACTATTAACTTATATTATTTATATCTATGTACATTGTACAAAGTTGAATGAGTCTACTTTCTCATCATCAAAGATTTGAAGATGACCCATACTTGATGAGCGCGTCAGATTAATTTCAAGGAAACTTCCTATGTGGAAAAGTTTTCAGGGTTCTCTACATTCATAAATAGCATGCACTGCCTCAATTCTAAGATCACATTTCTCTGAATCTCAGTCTCATTCTCGATCACAATCTCTGAAAGTACACACACAAAATGTATCAACAAAAGCCGAATGAATACTATCCGACGGCTCCTCCACCTCCTCCGGTGGGCGTGCCCAGCGGTTACTATCAGGGACAACCGCAGCGACCCACAAGGTGGTCGACCGGACTCTGTGGCTGCACTGAAGATTGTGGCAACTGTATGCAGCTAAATTAATTGATTAATTATGTTTATGATCGAGTTTAGTTAGTATTTTGAATATTTATATTGATTAATTTTGTTTCTGGTATGTGAAGGTTGCATGACCTGTTTCTGTCCTTGTGTTACATTTGGGAGGATTGCTGAGATTGTGGACAAGGGCTCTACTTGTAAGTTGCCAAACTCTAGCTCTCTCTTTGAATCTGATAAGTGATGCTAACAAAATAATTATAATTAATTATGTGAAAGAACATGTAAATCATGATTAGTTATGTCAATGAAAGATAGCTAAATAGGATTAATAGCTTGTGTCTACAAAACACTGTTTAATTACTTCAATTTTCTTTTCCGCCTTCGTATCGATGATCCGAATCGTTCATATTGATCTACACATCTAAATTAGTCTAAATATGTAAAATCAAATCATATATTTCTTGCCTAGTGGATTTATTTTTCTTCTCAAAACTTGGTATATTTTGAACTTACATATGTCTTGTTGGTTTGCATTGTGAAGCATGCGGCACAAGTGGAACACTATATACACTGCTGATGTGCTTTACGGGGTGCCAGTGGTTATATTCGTGCAGCTATCGATCCAAGTTGAGGGGCCAGTACAATTTGCAGGCTACCCCATGCAACGATTGTCTCCTCCATTGTTGTTGCGGACCTTTCGCTCTCTGCCAAGAGTATCGGGAGCTCAAGAACCAGGGATTCAACATGAAAATAGGTAACTTTTCTCTCTTAATTTACACTCATTCTACACTCCATTTTCTAAACATGTAATACATATGCTTTAATTTAATCTTTATCGATATGCATTAAGAGAATAAATGTGACTTAATGAATTCAATCTTAGGTTGTAGACTTGTAGTGGAACTTGCAAGTACTTATGTTTTCGCAACCTTTTTTTTTCTCTTCTTTTTCTCTCCCTTTAGGGTGGTATGGGAATGTGGAGAGGCAAGCGCGCGGGATGAACGTGCCTCCGGTGGTTCAAGGAACGATGATGCGCTAAGCTTCAAAACGATTGGACTTTTTATGGGATTATTGTACTATTTATGGTTATATGTTTGGATGTATTTTATAAGTGTGAATTTGTATTTTGGAGTTCATTGTATTAAAGCTAGCTTGCATTTAAAATCTCCTCTCCTGAATTAATTAATATTAAGTTTAATTTGTTTGCTACTGCTGTTTTGGTATTATCTGCTAGTATCTTTTCCTGATATGGTACAGATGACGTGGCCTCTCTTGGACCATCGGATCCCCTCAAAAACCATACTTCTGTGATCATCAGATTAACCCTGAGCCAAATGGGCCTCTGCCACATCAGGCCCACTAGCAAACGGGTCTGACCCGGTCCAACAGGGTCCCAGACCCGTTTTTCCTGTCTATAAATACCCGACCCCCTCCACTCTTTTGCAAGTAATCAAACTTTCTCCCCCTGAATCCTAGCTACAGTTGCTTTTCCAGTGACTGACTAGATCGTCGAAGGGTCTGTCACCGGAACTTCTCCCGGTGTTTCTAGGCAGTGTGCAGGTACCCAGGACCGAGCCGAGCCTCTTCATCCGAGCCGAGCTGTTGGACTCGAGCCGAGCACCTGGTCCCCACCTCACTTCTGCTACTCCCGAGCCGGTCCCCCAGTCGAGGGTCGGACCAGAGTCAGTACCGTAACTTCCACTATATAAACTACAAGAACTCACACCTATTGCAGCCACACCCCAAAAACAAACCGCATCATTCCCTATTCATTGTGTACCGCATAATTGGTGTTGAATTTCAAAATAAGAAAGTTAACAAGCCAGATTCTTATCAACAATCAGAGTATCAACAATAAGAGTAAGCTAGACAAAAATCCCCACTCTGCTTCTCATATGTGGCATATTCGACATTCCACAAACGAGTAACAGAGAGAGATGTTACTATAAAAATCTCCTAATCCACGTAAGAGACCCACTTCAACTTCGCATGTGCTAACAAAACAAACACATTTAGTTGTCCATCCTCGAAGATTAGGAGTAAATCCCCAACAAACAAAGAGAGAGAAAACGTGGATAAATTAAAACAAACTGCTATGCGTGAACGAAGTACTTTTAGTCACAGTTGGCAACTACAAGAAGCATTTTGTTTTGTCCGTCAAGGTTCACAACTACATCTTCATATATCCTTTACTCGGTTCTAGGAGAATAACTTTGAACATGTCCGAATGTGACTACAGATCGAGATGACTTTTGACAAGAGCTTGTCGATATTCGACATAGGTGGTCGGGAGCTTGGATTGTTGGAGGAAATTTCAACATCACCAGATTTGCTTTCGAGCACAAAGGAAGAGGCTCCAGTGACAGACACAGAGAGGAGTTTAATAGGGTGATAACGGAACTAGAGCAGATCGATATCCCAATTAATGACAGACTATTCACATGGTCTAACATGCAAGGGGCTCCGGTGATGACCAAATTGGACAGGATTTTAGTATCGATGGATTGGTAAATTTCCGTTACCAACCGCTAGATCGATTCCTAGACCCACGTCAGATCACACCCCGATCCTTCTCGATGTGGGAGTACACAGGGCTCAGAGGCCAAGGAAATTCAGATTTGAGAAGACCTGACTGAAAATTCAGAGATTCCACCACATGGTGATGGAAAATTGGGCACTCCCAACTGCTGGTACGGACGCTGCATCCCGATGGTGTGAAAAAATCCTCAGATTGAGAAAGCGGCTACGCAGATGGAATCGATCTAGATTTTCGACCATCTGGCGTGCAAAAGATTCCTTTTTGGAAGAAATTGATGTGCTAGAAAGGATGGAAGAGTCGCGAATCTTGTGACAAGAAGAAAGAAACAGGCTACTAGAGCTCCGCAAAAATATTGCCAATCTTTATAAATTGAAAGAGATCAAATGGCAACAAAGGTCAAGGATTTCGTGGCTCAAAGAGGGAGACGCGAATACGGCCTACTTCCACCGAGTGACAAGCGCAAGACGTAGATCCAATCTCGTCCTGTCAATACAGACGGATACGGGAGCATCACAAGACGAAAAGGTGATTTCCACGACATTTTAAAATTACTACAAGGGCCTCTTTGGGAGGAAGAATAATTTCAGGATCCCAATGAGGGATGATTACTGGCAGGCATACCAGAACGATTCAGCGCAAAAATTTTCCATCTTGGAAGCACCTTTCTCGGAAATGGAAGTGAAAAAGGCCAACCAAATGGGAGCAGACAAGTCACCTGGGCCAAACGGCTTTCCAATGATGTTCTTCCAAGTGTTTTGGAAAGAAATTAAAGGGGACATTATGGCACTGATGGAGGAATTTTTCCACAATAATTTCAGATTGGGCATGTTCAATTTTGCAGAAGTTGTCCTCATACTCAAACGGGAAGAGTCTAAGCGTGTGGGGGATTTCAACCGATTAGCCTCATAAACTGCTCGGTTAAGATCATCACAAAGGTCCTGGCCATCTCCCTGGGAAGCATTATGGATAGTATAATCAGCAAAACCCAGACGGACTTCATCAAGGGCAGATGTATCCTAGACTGTGTGGCCACTGCTGAACAAGTGATCCACCACTGCCATACGAGCAATTCCAAGAACTTCCTTCTAAAGTTGGATTTTGGGAAGGCATACGACTCCATCGACTGGGAGTGTTTGCTGGAAGCTCTCAGAAGGAGAGGATTTGGGGATAAATGGGTAAGATGGATCAAACAGTGTTTATAGACTAGTAAAACGGCAATATCGGTGAATGGACGGCCAGGTCCATCGTTTCCTTGCAAGAAGGGACTCCGGCAAGGGGATCCGTTATCCTCACTTCTATTCACCATTGTAGCAGATGTGCTGAGGGATATGCTAGAAAAGTGTCGGAGAAAAGGTTGGATTACGCCCGTGGCCTGTAGCACCTCTAATCAAGGATGCACGATTCTCCAGTATGCTGATGACACCCTACTTATTGGGAATGGAACCAGATCAGAAACAATCTTCTTTAAAGGGGTCCCTACTGTTTTGAATCCTGGTCAGATCTCAGGATAAATTTTCACAAGAGTGCACTGACTCCCATTACACTCTCTTATGAAGAAGCTCGGGAACATGCCACTATACTAAACTGTATGACGAATGAGTTTCCAATTAAATACTTAGGGCCCCCACTCAGACCAGGGAAACTCACTAAGTCAGACTGGCTGCCGGTAATAGATAGGGTGGAGGACAGACTGTCTGGCTGGAAAGGAAAATCGCTGTCGCTAGGAGGCAGAGTGGTACTCATTAACTCAGTATTATCTAATCTGCCTATTTACTACATGTCTTTCTTTGAGCTTCCAAAGTCGGTTATCCAAAGGATTGACCGAATCCGAAAAAGATTTCTTTGGAAAGGGGCAGATTCGAATAGGAGAGGTTATCACCTGATCAAATGGAGTATTGCTTGCATGAAGAAGAAGCATGGAGGGCTAGGCATCATCGACCTTAGAGATATGAACCTTGCCCTTTTGGGGAAATGGTGGTGGAAGGTTTTTCACCACGGTGGGTAAGGATGGCAGGATTTCATTCAACCATACCTTCGGGGAAAAGGTACGAGAAGCCTAGGCTATCAAGTAGGGGCTAAGGTCTCGCGATTCTGGAAAGGAATTACTAAAGCAAGCGGACCGTTCAATTCAGCAGTTACATCGACTATCGGTAATGGACGGTCCACCAGATTTTGGTGGGATAAGTGGTGTGGTGCTCATACACTGAAGGAAACTTTTCTAGAGCTGTATGCCAAAACGAATCGACCTAATATCTCTGTGGCCGAGACTTGGAAGAGGGAAAATTGGAGGTCGTCGTTCCGAGGAAATCTTACCCCAGGATTACATCAGCAACTGCTTGAATTGCAAACACACATCACACGGACCGGGACGATGTGCGCCCAAGGCCCAGACCAGATGCGATGGGGACTCGAGACCAAGGAAGCTTTCACGGTCAGATTCCTGTACCATTGAATTCACTTTCGGGGATGCAGACCCAGCTGGGCACATGTGTCATGGAAGGCGAAAACACCACTGAAAGTCAGAGTCTTCCTCTGGCTTGTGCTCAATATTGCAATTCTCACAAGAGAGAACCTGGCCAAAAGACAACTCCAGATTGCGACTGACTATGGGTTCTGCAACATACATTCGGAGATTTTGAATCACCTTTTTATTCACTGCCCAAGGAGTAAGGCGACTATGGTAGAGGTTTTAAGAGCCCTAAGAACAAGTGACTACCCCAGCAAATATGAGGATTTGTGGATTGGCCCCAAATTCGCCTCGATTCGCCACGAAATGAAGGATGTGTGGTACATTGCCATTGCAGCAACTACATGGGTGTTATGGCTAGACAGAAACAACTTTTATTTTCGTGCTTCATGTAATAGTATTTCTGGTAACCTTACTCATATCATGCATCTTATTTCTTTTTGGGCTATAGCTGCCGCCACAGGAGCGAGAGGGAGGATTGCCAGAGTCTTCCAGGTGGAGGATTTGGATGATGAGCAGGTAGAGTTTGGGCCGACACTGGACTGAGGGGTCGGTGCCATCCATACTCATCAGAGTCTCAATAGCTGCATTCTCGGCTAGTTTGTATTTGGTCTACTGTACTTTTGGTTGTTTGATGCATGGAGGATTAGACCCACCCCCCAGGATTTTGTTGGGGGGTTATGTTTTATTTCCTGCACTGTACTTTTGTATTTCTCCCGGTACACCGAGGTTGTTTTATTAATTTCTTATTAATGAAACAGGGTGGCATTATTCCACCTTTTACCTCAAAAAAAAAAAACTTTGAATATGTCCAGCTTTTCTACAAGAGAAATGACTACACATACATGTTTTTTATCCCAAACATATCCAATCTAATAATATAATGGGAGAGTTGGGTTTTCAGTTGTAGATATTCAACCGTCTAATCTCAAACATTTATTTTTAAGTGGGAGTTATATTAATCATTCATTTACTCAATTGTTAGTTAGTTACCATAATATCCTCAAAGTTCAAATTTATTTACGATATAATTATTTACAAAAGTGTCGCTCATATAAAATTAAAGTTTGTGCTACTAGGAATAATTTGTAAAGAGTATGTGATGAGTAAAATGAGGTATCAGGTTTGAGGTCAGATTACGTCTTATTATTTACTATATATAAAAAAATTAATTAGAACGTGCATTGCACGTGTAGATACTAGTACATTATAAATGCATTGGGATACACTTCTCACTAACAGACAATGTTTTATTAATTTTTAAATTATGTTTTAAAGATAAAATTTTATGTTTTAGTGAAAATGGGTTCCATTATATTTACTAGTATCATGCACGTGCGATGCACGTGGAGGAAGAAGGAAAAAGACAAAAAAACCTACCAACACGTGCGCTGCACGTGTTGACTAACATACAAAAAACAATAAAAAATTATTTATTTGTTTGGAACCCCATCTCTGAGTTATATTAATCATTCATTTACTCAATTGTTAGTTAGTTACCATAATATCCTCAAAGTTCAAATTTATTTACGATATAATTATTTACAAAAGTGTCGCTCATATAAAATTAAAGTTTGTGCTACTAGGAATAATTTGTAAAGAGTATGTGATGAGTAAAATGAGGTATCAGGTTTGAGGTCAGATTACGTCTTATGATTTACTATATATAAAAAAATTAATTAGAACGTGCATTGCACGTGTAGATACTAGTACATTATAAATGCATTGGGATACACTTCTCACTAACAGACAATGTTTTATTAATTTTTAAATTATGTTTTAAAGATAAAATTTTATGTTTCAGTGAAAATGGGTTCCATTATATTTACTAGTATCATGCACGTGCGATGCACGTGGAGGAAGAAGGAAAAAGACAAAAAAAAACCTACCAACACGTGCGCTGCACGTGTTGACTAACAGACAAAGTATCATGCACGTGCAATGCACGTGGAGGAAGAAGGAAAAAGACAAAAAAAACCTACCAACACGTGCGCTGCACGTGTTGACTAACATACAAAAAACTATAAAAAATTGTTTATTTGTTTGGAATCCCATCTCTCCCATTATAATAGTTATAGATATAGATTATGTATGTTTGTGATTAAAAAACCATGTATGGGTAACATTTTGCTTTCTAGAAACCCTCTGAGATCATCAATGACCCAATATCATC
Organism: Hemerocallis citrina; assembly: GCA_017893485.1. NCBI lineage: Eukaryota > Viridiplantae > Streptophyta > Magnoliopsida > Asparagales > Asphodelaceae > Hemerocallis > Hemerocallis citrina. The sequence continues at coordinate 229,479,205 of CM030366.1, read as the reverse complement.
ATCACTTCATCCTCCACCATTCAAACAACACTGCTGCAAGAGCATCTGTTGTCATTTCCTTTCCTGTGATTTTATATCCCTAAATTTTCATAGATGAAGATGTAAGGTATATACTGAAGTACTAAATACTAGCGGAAAAAAAATAAAAGAAAAGGAGAAATAAAATAAAATTAAAAAAAATCAATCCTACACAAAATATTTTATTGCAAACGTACGGTAGCGTTTGCAAACGTACAAACCACTTAACCCGTCATTGACAACGACGCGTCAAGTTATAATGAACCTGTTGTTTGAAAACAATAGGTTCATTTTTTTTTTGATGAATCGGATAGAGCCAAACGGCTCCAGCTATCAAAAAATATATATTAATCAATAAAACAGTTAATAAACAATACAAGTAGTCAATGGTTTTACAAGATGTAAAACATAAATAAGCGAGCAAGAAAGAAATACAATAAGCGAGCAACTAAGAAATACAATAACAGACTCCACATCAGCAAAGCAGAGGGTGGAACCACAGCAAGACGCACCACGCCGTTACCCAAGAGCGGAGCAAACAGCCCGGAAAAGCGAGCAATGAGAAGGAGATAAAAGCCAGACCGTCGCACTCGCGAAACCCGAAGAATAATGACGCAATAAAGGAGGAAAACGTCCTGCCGCACCAAGGTGGAGTAACTACGCCCATAAAGGCTAGCAACCGCAGGACCCAAGGAATCGCAAGCGAACAAGAAGCCGGGGCCACCACTAAGATTGATGACGGGAGCGAAAATTGAGGAAGACAGCCAAAAGGCGGACCAAAAACTCGGGAGACCAAACAGCCTCACACAACTGCACAAGGCACAACCTGCAAAGAAAAACCCGATTGCCAAATCCGAGGCAACAACAGGTTCATTTTTAATATGCCTTAACTTGTCATTGCCAATGTCGGATTAAGTGGGTTGTACGTTAGCAAATGCTACAATAGTATTTGTAATAAAATATTGCTCACACACACAAACACACACACACACACACACACACACACACACACACACACAACGCGTGCACATCACTTAACTCGTCATTGACAATGACGGATTAAGACATAAGGCAAAAATTTATATTTTGCCTTAACCCGTCATTGGCAATGACAGGTTAAGTGGTGCGCATAAATATTTGCATTTGCAATGGAAGAAATCTCATATATATATATATATATATATATATATATATATATATATATATATATAGAGAGAGAGAGAGAGAGAGAGAGAGAGAGAGAGAGAGAGAGAGAGAGAGAGAGAGAGAGAGAGAGAGAGAGAGATAGTCTCATTCCGTTGTACACCACTCATGGTGCATACGGCGTGTGCACTCGGCCTTCGGGCGTTCATATCGACGATCTGAACCGTTCACATTGATCTACACATTTAAATTAGTCTAAATGTGTGAAATCAAGTCATTTGGAAATTCATCTGCCCATCCATCATGTCATTATAAAAAAAAAGATATTCAACCACACAATTTTGTAACACTTCAACGTATGGGCAAATAAATTTCAAATGACTAGATTTTACATATTTAGATTAATTTAGATGTGTGGATCAAAGTGAACAGTTCGGATCGTCGATATATATATATATATATATATATATATATATATATATATATATATATATATATATATAGAGAGAGAGAGAGAGAGAGAGAGAGAGAGAGAGAGAGAAATATGTCCGTTGTGCACTACGCCTCCGTGTGCACTCGGCCTTCCCGCCTTCGTATCGATGATCCGAACCGTTTACATTGATCTACAGGTCTAAATTAGTCTAAATATGTAAAATCAAATTATTTGAAATTTATTTGTCCATTCATCACGTGACTATAAAACGATTTTCAGCTATCAATTTTGTAACACTTCAATGGATGGGCAAATGAATTTCAAATGATTTGATTTTACATATCTAGACTAATTTAAACGTGGAGATCAATGTGAACAGTTCAGATCGTCAATACGAAGGTGGGAAGGCCGAGTGCACACGGAGGCCCAGTGCACAACGGAACATTACAATATATATATATATATATATATATATAAGTGATCCAATGAGTAATATTATTATGTGAGAAAATGAGAAACACTATTATTAATCATTGGATCTAAGTGGCCCTTAATCAACGACTCTAAATTATAACAGTAATAACTAAAAAAGCCTGATTTTTAAATTTCTTTGGTTGAGTTTTTACTCTCTTAACTGACAAAAACCCAGTTTTTTTAATGAGTTTGTTTTATGTAACAAAAGAGTAATCTTTCAATAAAGTTTGTATTGTGAGGGTTTATAGAACTGTAACCTCCGTTTCCGTTATACGGATTTGTATTTATTTTCTTCATATTCTTGAATTTTAATTTCCAAACAAATCCTACTATCGTTTTAAATCTGATTTCCTTCTTTTGAATATTCGATTATTTTATCTAGCCCAAACTCCTAATCCAATCTGTAATTGTGTCTATTTATTTATTTTGTTGAATTTTAATTTCCAAACAAATCCTACTATCGTTTTAAATCTTATTTCCTTCTTTTGAATATTCGATTATTTCATCTAGCCCAAACTCCTAATCCAATCTGTAACTGTGCCTATTTATTTATTCTGTAAACCCTACTCCTTCATATAATTATTATTTGATTAGTTAATTTTGTTTGTGAGTAGCTCAACTCTTAACCCAAACCAACTTACCCCATTCTTTTTTCTAATTCATATTTATTTTTTTATTGAAGCCCAATATTATTCATTTGAAGCCAATCTTATATCCTTTATATTTGTATTATTTATTGGAAGCACAAATTAGTTGATATTATTATTATTATTATTTTTCTAATAACCATATTTTAGCCCATCCTATAAATTGATTTGATTCTTTTGTGAAGCCCCACTCAAGCCCATTCTGTAATACAAATCCTACTGGATCCTAACCCAAAAACCCACTACCCAAAACCCAAACCCACATTTTCAAACCCACTACCCAAAACCCAACCAGATCCCCTTATCTCCAAAACTGGTCCCCACTATCTCATTATTTTCCCCATGATCTAATCTCGTAACTCCACACCCCCACTATCTTAACTAAACCCCTATAATTAATACCCATTATAATATTATAATATTATTATATTATAAAACTCCCCCCTCTCCCTGACTTTATCTCTCTCTCTCTCTCTCTCTCTCTCTCTCTCTCTCTCTCTTCTTCCTCTGTTCAAAACAGAGCACCCCCTAAGCCTCCACAGTCAAGCCTCATGACCTTCCACCTTTGACCTCCGACTGCCCCACCTCACTGCCATCAGCATCCCGAGCGCCACCGCTCGCACCTAGTCCGCTCACCTTGCCCTCAACCTGCCACCTCCCACTCGAGCCGCCACCCGAGCGTCGTCCCCCGCTGCTCGTTCTCCCCCTCGTCGTGCCTCCGCCTACACCACCACCAAAACCGCCGCCCTCCTCATCGCTCTACTCCTCGTCGAACTCCACCATCCTCACCCCGACCTTCCACCTCGACCATCCTCTTCCTCGCTCTGAGCTTCACGCCAACCCATCGCCATCTTTTCCCGATGCTCGCCTCCACCCTTGTCGTCGCCTCCACCTTCGCCAGCACTCCATTGCAGCCCTACCCCACCATCACCATCGTCATCATCATCATCATCATCATCTTCACCACCCGCCTGCTGCCATTGCCGATCGACCACCAAACCCCTGAGCTCCACTACTGCTGTCTTCCACCACCTCGCGACCTCCGTCGCCAAATCCCCTGTGCTCGAGCCACCCTTGACGTCCCCTACCAGTCGGTGCCTCCTCGAGTTCATCTTCATCCCCGCAACCGAGCTTCATCACCCTCGCAGTAGCCGCAGCCTCCTGCTCACCGCCTTCACCTCGCCATTGCCTCGCCCTTATCCTTGCCTCTGCCTGCCGCTCGACTACCCCTCACAGCCAGCCATTGCCCACGACGTCGCCAGCAGTCGTCGACAACCCTCGACCTCGTGACCTCCAGCCTCGCCACTTGAGTCACCATTGACAGTGCAGCTCCCGACCACCGAGCCACTTGCCTCCCTCTCCCCTGAGTCGTATCTCGACGCTGCTGTCTTGCTGTTGTTGCTATGTCCTTTGCGTTAATGACCACCGCTACTGCCAACCACCGTCTTGTTGCCATCGCCGTGTTACTGCCATTTCTCGCTTTGGTTGCTGTTTGTGTTCGTCATGTCTTACACTGATGCTCTCGCCATTGCCGTTGCTGCTTCCCATCACTGTTGATTGCCCCCGTCATGTGCACGTGGTTGCTTGTTACGTGGTGTGCACGTGTTTTTGTTGTTATTTTGCCACTCTCACTTTTGTTTCTGTGTCTCTGGCTGTTGCCGAGTTGCTATTGTTCCCATTTGTGTTTGTCGTGTATAGCACGTCTTGCCGTTTATGCGCTTTGCACGTGTTGCCGTCGGGACTCTCGTCCAGTTATTCTTTTACATTCGGAATTGTCATCTAACAGAAAAGCATATCTTGGACTCATTTTTTTTGTTCTAGTTCAAGAAAACACTCCTTGAAATCCGGCAAGTAGTAATCGAATTGAATATCACATCTAATTGAACTCCATTATTTTCTTTATTGATTCATAGTCGTCTTATCGTGCCATTGTTACTGATATAAATCTTGAACCATAAATTTATTGTATTATTGAACTTTCAAATATGCTTTCATATTGTTTGTCCGAGTTTGTACTGAGGTTTTGACCTAGTTTCTGACATCGAAACTTAAAATCTTGTACATACAAATTGTAGCACATTGTGTCTAGTTTTTAGAACATCTTACGGATTCTCAATCCGATTTATAGATTGTAACTTATCACTTTTTTAGTAGTGGCATGTTATAATTTTCAGAGCCGACACTGTGCACGAAACTCATAAAGAATTGATTGAACAACCTAGCTACTATGACTGTCATGTATTGTGTGTATATGCATTGGAACTGGAAGAAAGTCTACTTTTTAGAATCTCTTTTCCGTAGCAGTGGAAAAGTTAGTTTTTGTACAGCAATGTACTGTTGGGTAGAATTGTGTTTTCATGCTTTTCTTAAAATATAAATTTGTTAACTCTGTATCTATGAATTTGACTACACACCGATCATTGCACAACCATTGATACCTCATTGTTACTGTTCCTTGACACGGTTCTATCGATTGTATGTGCATGATTCATTGTAATAAAATAATAACAAGCCGGGATAATAAAGGTAAGACTTAGTAGTGAACAATATAGGAGACTGTACTTGGAAGGGGACCCGTGTTTTCCGTGTTACATGTTTACCAACCAAGTTTATCCACTAAGTTTACCGATCAAGTTTACCGTCCAAGTTACCAATCAAGTTTACCGACCAAGTTTTATAGTCCTGAGAAGACCCGAGTACAAACGTTCACTTAATTGTATGCACCCGAACCTGTGGTATGGGACGCATGATTGCGTGCATTAGATAGACTGAAAAAAGATTAATAGACATAGGAACATTGATACCGATAACCGATTAATGATCCTTGAATATTGATTCCTGATATTGACTCCTAATATCTGATCATGTGACCGACCGCTGTTACTGATAACTATATCATTGACTATTGATTTATTGATATTGATTATTGGTCGTCAATTACTGATTATTGACTATTATTTATCGACTATCGTACCATTGATTATTGACTTTTGATCTTGTATGTAATACCGTATGTGCATGTAATTATATCTATAAAAAGACATGCTTTGACAGAAAATTATGCTTATGGAAAAGACGCGCACATCAACTTTATATTAACATGCACTAACAAATTAGGGAGAGAATAACTGCACAACTTCACGCAAATGAATAAATAAAAAGAACAAAGACAAAGTAAGTAAGACATGCATTATTTAATATAATCTATTTCCCGTTAAAAGTTGGCACGCGCGATCGACCACAATTGCTCCAGGAGATTGTAGTATTCTTTCTTCTTCAGGAACTGCTTTTCTTAGCGAGATCTTCGTGTTTTTCATTCAGCACGTTCACCTCCCATCTCAAACCATGAAGTTTGAGGTAGAGCTCTTGCTTATACTCCTCTTCCGTCTCTTCCAGTCTAGGGTTGGCATTCGGGTCGAACGGGCCAAACCCGTCCGGGTTGGACCATGACTTGGGCGGGCTCGGGCCGGGCCCAAAGTTGTATTAGGCGACCCGCCCAACCCGTGAACCCTTTAGGGTCCAACCCGGGTTGGGACGGGTTGACCCGCGGGTTGGCCCATTTAGAAAGATAGGTTTTTTTTATAAAAAAATTTAGCTTAAAATAATAATAATAATAATAATAATAATAATAATAATAATAAACATTAAAAATCGTAATAATAATAATAAGATTGAAAGAGTGAAATTGGCAGAAAATATTGAAATATTATTCATATGAATTTAAGTTATACAATTTTCACAATTTCCAATGAAATGAAGAATTCAATTCACAAATATGTTTTATACACTAACATATTTCTTATATACAATTTTAATTGACTCCAAATTTTCTAATTTAACATAACAAGCAAAGATATAATACAATTTCTAACATGTCGGTTGAGTTGCTATTACAAGCAAAGCTATTGTTGTTGTTGTTCTTCTTCTTCTTCTTCCGGCGAGTTGCTCCCACCTGTGGACGTTGATAGTGCTTTTCCTTGTGTCCTATCTTCAGCCTTCAGTCAGTCTTCTGTGCAAATGAGCATCTCTAACGTGTCGGGCTTCAAGCGATTCCTGTAATCAGTTAGAACTCTGACACTTGAAGAAAATGTACTTTCAGAAGCAATTGTAGAGGCAGGAAGAGTTAGTAAATCTTTAGCCATAATTGACAGAATACTAAAAGTCTGTTCATGGTCTTTTCACCATTGTAAAATATCTAGTGGAGAAGAAGAAGGCTCAGAATCTTGTTGGTTATATCAATTTAATTCATTTGGTTGATTAGTCATAGGTTTTTTTGATTGAATTTGTTCAAGTAAATTAAATGTTCTATCATCAAATTTACTCTTATCCTTACCTTTAGAAGTACCAGAAAAAGAACTAACTACAGAACTTGTACTATTAGAAGCAAAACGTTTATCATAATAATTATACAAGTTATTTAATGTAGATTCAAACTGAACTAAAAAAGTAGCGCAATCAATTACTAATTCTACATTTTCCTCAAGTAATGCAAAAAATATTTCAATCAAACTCTTCGTACCTTCTAATTTGATACAAGGATTCATAACGGTAGCAACACAAATCAACATAGGAGGAGGAAAATAATACTTCAAAAAAAAATTGTATGCAGGTTTTACAATCTCACCAACATTGGGATCATTTAACATTTCGTTAAATATTTGCATCATGCTAACTAATGAAATAAAAATGCTACTAGAAGTAGATTCATATGTTTTTGAAAATTTTAAAGTTGCAGTTTTAAACGGTTCTAAAAATTTCAACAAAGCTTCGGCATAATACCAATCGGTGGGAGTCATTCAAAATTTGGCATATGAAATGCGATACAAAAATCATTTACAACTGCTTTATATTCGGTAACAACATATAGTAAATCAAAAGTAGAATTTCATCGGTGTCTAACATCCTTTGGAAATCTTCTAAAAAGTACATTTTTAAGCCTACACCAAGCTTTCCATTTTTGTAATACGCTTGGACTTAATGCAATGAAATGTACACAATTTTTAATTTTAACTATATATGGATCGGCTATTTTTAATGCATCTTGAACACATAAATTTATAATATGACATGCACATCTAACATGAAAAATATTGTCAGATGGAGGGTTTAATACGGATTTTAAAGTAGTAATTGCTACATTATTGTTAGATGCATTATCAAAACTAATACATATAATTTTATCGCGAATATGAAAAATATCACAAATTTCTAAAATACAGTTTGCTATTTCAGCGCCACTATGGGGATACGGCAACGCCGCAAGTGATATGATTCTTTTTTGAAGAATCCTATCATTCTCGATCTAATGACAGGTTATTCCCATCATTGGAATATTGTTGACACCCGTCCAACAATCCGAAGTTAAACTAACTCTACAAGTTAAACTCCATAAAATTGCAATCAAAGCGTCCTTCATTTCGATGTACATTTTAAAACAATCCGATTTGCAAGTATTTCTCGGAATTCTTCTAAAATGAGGGTTTAAGGCCATTTAGTTAAAATTTTCCAAGTCCCTACTCTCGGGATAGGAAAATGGTAACTCTTCCTTTATGACTAATCGGGCCATTTCCCGATGAACAAGATCGGGATCATAAGGGTGGCTATCAACTAGACCGGTCCTAGGGTTGATTTTTTGTTAGCTTTGTAGGTCAGCTAGAAGGTCTTTATGGTTATGTTGGATGTGTCTACTAATTGTACCGGTGCCGTCACCCCTCTTGAATTTGTATGTTTTAGAACTTGTTTTACAAACTTTCAAACCTATACCCGGAGTTTTTTCGTCCGGAATATAATTGTAAAACTTATGCCAATTACTAGTTTCTCCTCTACTTTTCCTACTACTATGGGGTTATGTGGTTTCGGTTGGTTGTTGTTGTTGTTTTTCTTCTTCTAATTGTATGTCACCTACAAACTCGTCGTGTGCACCCCATTGTTGGGTAGGAGGATCATGATACTCTTGGGCAGGCTCACTAATTGGGACAATTGGTGACCTACGGGAAGAGAAGGAGGATTCTTGCCCGCTACGACCGCTACCGCGTGATCTATATATAATGTAGTAATGTAGTAATGTATGTAAAAAAAACTACACAATGTAGGAACGGTGAATTATAAAAAAAAAATTAAAACAAGAGGGCTGAGATAAAGAAGATCAAAAAACCAACACTAATTATAACTACAACACAAAAATAAAATAACGAGAGAGGTATGAAATTTTGATACCGTTCATCGTAGATAAGCGTATATACAATAAACCATGAAAATAAGAATAGAATTAAAACTAGAAATAAGTGATTCCGGAATTGAATATTTGAGGAGAGCTTGAAGGAGAATTGACGGCTTGATCACTTGGAGTTGGACGAGAGTTGAAGAGTTGAAGACGTTGAATTTTGATTTCGATACGATCGAAAATTGATCGTGTACATGCCTTGTTGAAGACTTGCTTGTTGAATACTTCAATTGTTGAAAAATTCCTTAGAAATGAGTTATAATAGTAGAGAGAGTAAAAGAGTAAGGTGTGATTTTTTTAGAGGGTTTGGGGGGGGGGGGGGTATTTATAGGCTAAAAATGTAAAAAAAACAAAAAAAAACAAAAAAAAAAGGCTAGGAAGAGAGCCGTTCGGCTCTGTCTACAGTAAACCCCCCCCCCCCCCCGCCACCCAAACGTTCCGCTGACCCGCGTGTCAACGGTCGGCCCGTAACGGGTCGAACGTTCGACCCGTACGGGTCCAACGGGTCGTAACCCGCGGGTCGACACGCGAGTTGGTGGCGGGTTAAGCTTTTCTTAACGGGTTCGTGAGCCGGGTTATCCGGGTTGGATTCATGTTTTCAGCGACCCGGGTCGACCCGTTACTGTACACGGATTGGGTTCAACGGGCGGGTCGCCGGTTGAACCGGTCCACTTTCCATCCCTATTCCAGTCGTCGATCACTCTCTCCTTTTGCAACAGAACACAAAGACCTATCTCAGCCGCGACAATCTTTTTTTTTTATCGTAAAAGGTTGGCAATTGCCCCCCGTGTTTCATTAAAAAAATTTAATAAAACAAACATAAAAAAATAAGGCTTATGAAATTCAGATCCCAACAGGCTGGGTTTTGGAATTCATACACCTCAACCAATAAATAAAAATACAACAAAATCTAGTCATACTGATCGGCCACCCGCCAGAACAACTTTCTCGTGACAATTTGGACTCACTCTCTCACCCAGTTCATCGCCTGTACAATCCACGGCAATCTTGTCTTGCAATTTCTTGATTCTAACATCAATTGTAGAAAGTCTGTCCTCATTATTCATTGTCACACCAAGTCTTTCTTCTCTATTGGAGCTAATAAAATAAAATTGGTGCATGTTTTTTTTATGTTCAATCACGATGAGATTCAAAGAGCTCTATATATAGACCGGGCATAAAGAAGTCGATCCTTTAGCCTAATAGAATTGTAGAAATAAAAATAGATAAGTCTCATTAATAAATCTTCACATAATATAGAGACTATGAAAATTAGCCTATAATATACTACAGAATCTGGCAACACATACTTCAATTATATATTTTCTGCAATTACATAATTTATTTCCATTTATAATTATGTGCATGCATTTGAGATAGTTTAGGAAAACTTAAGGGTCTGTTAGTTTTAGTTTTTTTTTTATTTTATTTTTTTCTGAAAACTCTATTCTGAGTTGGCATTTGTTTTAAGTGGTTTTTCCAAACACTATTCAGAATACTGATACCCCCTATTTTCCAAAACAGCTCCTTTACTCCCTGAACCCATCTCTCCCAAACTCTCCCCCTTCTCACCTGGCCGGGCTTCGAGATGTCGACCCCGCGCCTCGTCGAGAATCCGACCGCCTCGCCGGTGCAGAGCCGAGCTCCCACTCCGGAGCTCCGAGCTCAGTGCCGATCTTCAACCTCTACTCCGGTGCCGAGCACTCATCCTTCACGTGCGCGAGCTCTCAACGACTTCGAGCTCCCAGTCCAAAGCCGAGCCCACTCACGGCCGCCATCAGCTCCCTCCTCGAGCTCCGCCGAGCACGAAGCTCCATGGCCGAGCTCCGAGCCAAATGATAAGCCGTACCCACAGTCGAGCTCCCCACCTTCACTGAGCTCCACTGTCGCCCCTCCTCGCCAACCTCTCACGGCAGTAGAGCTATCCCTCCAAGAGCAGCTCTATCTCCAACCTTCGCCGAGCTCCGCCGTCGAGATCCCTTCGTCAACCTCCAACTCCCTGAACCCAACTTTGCCAAGCTCCTCGCCATGCTCGCCAACCTCCATCGTCGAGCTCCACCCCGATGCCGAGCTCATCGTCTAGCTCCAGCACCTCTATCGAGCTCCAAAGCTGAGCTCCGAGCTTGAGCTCCCACTCTTACTCGAAGAACCCATCGAGCTCCATCCATTGCTAAGCTCCACCTCTGCCACTTTCGTCGAGCTTCGTCTCCACATCGATGATCTCCTCTCGCCGAGCTCCTCTCTTCGAGCTCCGGTGACCTGGTTCACCCTCAGCCGAAGATGACGTCGAAGGAAAGAGACGAAGGAGGAAGAACGAAGAAGAACGATGGAAAGAAGAGAAGAAGTCGAAGAAGAACAGGGCGGGAGAAGAAGAAGAAGAAAAAAAAACATATATATATATATATATGTGCCACGTGGGATTGTTGAATATATATATAAAATTTTCATAATATACGTATCGATCCCATGCCATTAACGATAGTTTACATGGGATTGTTGAACAATGTAAAGAAAAGTAATGAAGTAAGCTTGTTTTGTTGAATAAATTGGTTGAGTATAGTTGAATGGGATTGTTTTTATTTTGATTATCTAGTGCTTATTTTCCTGAATAAATTGTTTGGCTCAGCCTTTAGAAATTTTCTTTGATATAATCTTTTCAAAAACTGCAGCCTGGAGGTTGAGCAGATTCAGTTTATCCAAATATTTATAGTTATCCAAATACTGCACGCAATCCAAGAAATCCAAATACTGCTCACAACCAAAAAAAAAATACATCCTATTTGTTTTCACATGCAATCTTGTACCCTACTACTGCTACTAATTGCTCTCACATGCAATCTCAACAAAACAAACTAAAAAATAATCTTCATTTAATACTGAAGAACTGCAATTACCAAAAGAGACAGTGATAACATCAAAACATTTATCCAAATTGCATAACTTATACATGAACTGAGATTAGTTGCTTTACAAAAACCTCATTGATTATAGTATGTTCATACAAGATTTTCTTTAAATTTTGTACTCTAACGTGACGAATCAATTGTGGAGATGATGGCATCTGATTTTTGCTGGATTCACATGCTGCTCAAGTTTCTTGTTCCAATACTTGTACAACATTGCAATCTAACTGCAACAATTAAAAAAATGTCAGCAAATGATGAATGCAAATTGATTTTAAAAAATGTCAGCAAGAAATATAACCGAACAACTTTTAAACTGTCTTTTTCAGAAAAACAGCTTTCAGATAACAGTTTTCAGCTAGAAATATAACCGAACAGCTTTTAAACTGTCTTTTTCAGAAAAACAGCTTTCAGATAACAGTTTTCAGCTAGAAATATAACCGAACAGCTTTTAAACTGTCTTTTCCAGAAAAACAGCTTTCAGATAACAGTTTTCAGCTAGAAATATAACCGAACAGCTTTTAAACTGTCTTTTTTAGAAAAACAGCTTTCAGATAACAGTTTTCAGCTAGAAATATAACCGAACAGCTTTTAAACTGTCTTTTCCAGAAAAACAGCTTTCAGATAACAGTTTTCAGCTAGAAATATAACCGAACAGCTTTTAAACTGTCTTTTCCAGAAAAACAGCTTTCAGATAACAGTTTTCAGCTAGAAATATAACCGAACAGCTTTTAAACTGTCTTTTTCAGAAAAACAGCTTTCAGATAACAGTTTTCAGAAAAACAGCTTTCAGATAACAGTTTTCAGATAACAGTTTTCAATGTGCAACTTGGCTTGCAAATTGCTCTTAACATCCTCTAGAGAAATTTTATCTCTACTATAAATCAACATGTCTCTAAAAGGCTTGTATGATGCGGGCAATGAGCATAATAACAAAAGGGCTTGGTCCTCATCCTCCACCTTAACATCAATCTTACTTAAATCATTCAAAATAGATGCAAACTCCGTAATATGATCGGAAATTGATGTACCTTCAACCATGCGCAGAGTGTAGAGGCGCAACTTCAACCGCAGTCGATTGGTGAGGGACTTCTTCATGTAGATGTTCTCCAACTTCTCCTACAAAGCCTTAGCGGTCTTCTCCGATAGGACCTCTTGCAATGTCGAATCGCTCAAACACAATTGGATAATAGAGAGCGCTTTATCATCCATCTCTCTCCATTTCTTATCCGGCACCGCATCAATCAACTTTTCTCGACCAAAAATGGTATCCTTAACGCCTTGGCTCGACAAAATCGCTGCCATACGCACTTGTCATAATGCAAAACTCGTCTTTCCATCATACTTCTCAATATCATATTTCCCCGACATATCCATACAAATTTCTTGAACCCAATTCAACAAAACACCAAATTTTCCCCCAAAAATTAATTACTCAAATCACAAAAATCAAACCTTCATTCTTGATAACCTTCTCCTCCGGTGCTTCCGACGACAAAGACCAAGAAACCCGAGATCTGGACTGGACGAAGCAATCACCACGGGATGGAGATCCGGACTTGACGATCTGGACTGGACGAAGTCGACGGACTGAGATCTGGATCAGATCTGATCTGGACGAACGGAACGGATCTGGCCCGACGGATCTGGACGAACGGATCGGGACTGGGATGTGGTGGTCGGAAGTGATTGGGAGTAGGGATCGGGACTGGGTGGTGTTGGCTCTGATACCAGTTTGTTAGGATTTGAATGGGTTGTGGATTGTTAGGGTTTTGAGAAGATGGAAGAGAAGAGAGGAAGAAGAAGAGCAGTCGGCAGTTGAAGAGAGGATTAAGGCAAAAATGTTGATTAGTATTCATTTGATTCTAAGTATTACATATATGAAGATACTAAGCCCAATGGGCCTTAAGAGCAATTTGGGTCATAACATAACATAAACTCTTACTCTTTGTTTCAAAACTCTTACTTTTTTTTAGATACACTGTTTGGTCCCATTTTTGAAGACTTGAAGCATTGTGTTTTTCTACAACACTGTAAATTTTTTTACCTCTCATTCGGTTGGTTGGTGTAAATTTTGGTGAAGGATGTAATAGTTGTAATATTTAGCATTTTGGGAGATTATGTAAGTATCTGTATATAATGATGATATAATATAGTTATGTTAATACCCGTACCCACAATTTTGTGGAGTATTGGTTTTTGAAAGGTATTTCGAAGGTTTTTCAAAAAATCCATTACGTTTTCAAACAATTTTTTGATTTTTATTTTGTATCTTGCATTATACTATGATTTTTTTCCCCAGAGCCTTATATATATGATGCCTGTGTGATGTTGCTTGGTTTCACCTAGGGATGATTGATATTTATTGCCTGTGATGTCATATTTTTAATTGTTAGCAGAATTTCGTAAGGAATTGCTGTAAAAGGACTAATATTTTAGGGGAGACTCTGTCAAAATTTCTACCAAATTTTCTAAAATCTATCATGTTTTCAAACGATATCTTGGTTTTTATTTTGTATCTTAGTCATATGAAGATTTTTACCCCCCAGAGCCATATATATATGATGCCTGTGTGACGTTGCTTGGATTGGCCGGGGGAGGATTCATATTTATTGTCTGTGATGTTAAATTTTTAATTGTGAGCAGAATTCCATAAGGAATTGCTGTAAAATGGCTAATATTTTAGGGGAGGTTCTGTCAAAATTTTTACAAAATTTCCTAAAATTTATTATGTTTCCAAACGATATCTTGGTCTTTTATTTTATATCATTAGTCATATGAAGATTTTTTTCCCCAGAGCCCTATATATGATGCCTATGTGATGTGGCTTGGATTGGCCTGGGGAGGATTCAATTTGACTGCATGTGATGTTAATTTTTTAATTTTGAGCAGAATTCCGTAAGGAATTGCTCTAAAATGACTAATATTTCAGGAGAGATTCTGCCGAAATTTTTACTACAATCCTGCCTGTAAAATTTTAGAGAAGACTGTCGAAATTTTTACTAAACAACTTAATTAATTAATCATTCTTTGCCATAACCTGCCGTAGGAAACAATTTAAAGGTGATTGTATTAGAAAACTATTAGGAAGCAATATAATTTCAAAGGAGGCCTTTATAGAGTAGATGATTGTATTAGAAAGGTTGTTGTATTTGTTTACAATCAGTTTTTTTTCCTGTCATGGTGCATATTTTAAATTGATGTTCTCACATTTCTTGACAAAAATCTAGTTTTTTTAAGAATTGGATAAGTCAATATTTAGATATTTAAAGGCAATAAAGATAAATTCCTAAAAAACTAAAACATTTTAACGAATAATTGTTAAAGAGGTATAAAGAGGTATATTGAATGACTTTTGATCTTAGCATGTATAATACATAAATTTATATGCAGTTCACCCAACTAAATAACTCCAACTAAATTTATATGTAGTTTCGAATACGTGTCGCAGGCATGTGCCACGGGCATACCTAGTACACTAACAAATTAGGGAGAAAAAAAATGCTAACTGTACAACTTCACGCAAATGAATAAATAAAAAGAACAAAGACAAAGTAAGTAAGACATGCATTATTTAATAGGGTTTTTAACACGTATACCCCTAACAAATATGCTAATATCAAATATGCCCTTCAAAAATGTGTTTTTTCATATATGCCCCTAACAATATGAGCTCATTACTTATTTACCCCTAAAAGTTACCTCAAACTACGTGTATTTGAAACTTATAAGATTAATAGCGAATTTGGCTATAAAACATGATGAAGAAGATGAAATTATAAAGATGTATTGTAAATTTGTCTATTTATTAAGAAACTGAAGAAAAATTGAGAATGATTGATGTGTTTCAATCGGTTTTATGGATGATTTAGTTTATAAAAAATAATAAGAATAAGCTTAACTAGTAGAGGAAGAGTATTTCTTACAAAAAAAATCTATTAAACATAACTATATATTTCATACATTTTTATGTTTTTAAAGTAGTTTTAACTTAAGGGGTAACTAGGAGGTTAGATACACATTGTTAGGGATAAATGTGAAAATACACATTTATGAAGGGTATATGTGATATTCACATATTTGTTAGGGACATAAGTGTTAAAACCCCTATTTAATATAATCTATTTCCCCTTAAAAGTTGGCATGCGCGACCACGATTGCTCCATGAGATTGTAGTATTCTTTCTTCTTCAGGGACTGCTTTGCTTAGTGAGATCTTCGCGTTCTTCATTCAGCACGTTCACCTCCCGGCCATCTCAAACCACGAAGTTTGAGGTAGAGCTCTTGCTTATACTCCTCTTCCGTCTCTTTCAGTCGTCGATCGCTCTTTCTCTTTCTGCAACAGAACACAAAGACTTATCTCAGCCGCGTCGACAATCTTGTCTTGCAATTTCTTGATTCTAACATCAATTGTAGAAAGTCTGTCCTCATTATTCATTGTCACAACAAATCTATCTTCTCTATTGGAGCTAATAAAATACAATTGGTGCATGCACGGGCGAAGCCAGAACATATTTTTCAGGGGGGCCAAGAAAAAATTCTATAACTATATATAAATATATAGGTATTTTTTTATAATTTTTAGGGAGGCCAAATAATAAAATTTAATAGATTTAAGGGGGGGGTTTAAAAAATTTCAAAAATTTTAAGAGGATTTTCAAAATTTTGGGGGGGCCCGGGCCACCCCGAGCCCCCACATAGCTCCGCCCATGTGCTTGTGTTTTTTTATGTTCAATCACGATGAGATTCAAAGAGCTATATATATAGACTGGGCATAAAGAATTCGATCCTTTAGCCTAATAGAATTGGAGAATTTTGCCGTACGGACCCACTTTTTGAAAATATTTGGCGCTCTGACCCACTTTTGGACACGTCAGCATAAATCGTTATTGGAAATAACGGCATAGATTATTTACGTGCCATTATTTCCAATAACAACATCTATATTTAAAAAAAGTGTCATGTGGAGTAACAGCATAGATTATTTTGTTTTTCGACAACTTGTAGTCTCCATTTAGAAAAAAAATTGCAAGTGTGAAAACCTTATAACAGATGTCGTTATTTCAAATAACGACATTCTCAATACCGATGCTGTTATTTGGAATAACGGCATCAGTTATAAATTTTTTTTATAAAAAAGTAACTTATTATTCATCCTCTCTGACAAATAAGTTAATTTTTAAAAAAAATTATAACTGATGCCGTTATTCCAAATAACGGCATCAGCTATAATTTTTTTTATATAAAAATTAACTAATTATTTATTCTCTCTGTTTCTAAACAACGGCAAGAGTTCATTTATATATAACTGGTGCCGTTATCTCCAATAACGGTATCAGTCATTCGAATGCCGTTATTAAGGATAACGGCATTATTTATAAAAAATTTCACACTTATAATTTTTTAAAGTTAGAAGATTCACACTTGTAAGAGAAATATACTGATGCCGTTATTCCAAATAACGGCATGGAAAAAAAATGTAAAATAGATGTCGTTATTGGAAATAACGGCATGTAAATAACCTATGCCGTTATTTTCAATAACGGTTTATGCTGACGTGTTCAAGACTGAGTCAGATCGCTAATTGTTTTTGGAAATGGGTCAGGACGCCAAATATTTTCAAAAAGTGTGTCAGTACAGCAAAATTTTCATAGAACTGTAGAAATAAAAATAGATAAGTCTCATAAAGGGTATAAATCTTCACACAATATCGATTCTATGAAAATTAGCATATAATATACTACAGAATCTAGCAACACATAATTTACATATATTTTCTGCAATTACATAATTTATTTCCATTTATAATTATGTGCATGCATTTGAGATAGTTTAGGAAAACTTAAGCAACCCACATGCAATTTTAATAAAACATAACTCTAATTTATTCCTAATAAATTTTTTATATATATATAATATAGTATCTTAATTAATAGATATTTACAATTTAGTCTCCAAAATCATAGCATTTTTAATTTAATCTCTCAATAAAATTGGCGTAATTAAGATTTTTTACAATTTGGTCCCTCAAATAATCCATATTGGAGATTTAATCCTTATAATTATAGTCCATAAATGATTATCATGTAATTAGAAATTTTTTAATTTAGTCCCCTAATTTATAGATATTTACAATTTAGTTTCTCAAATTATAACATTTACAATTTAGTCCTTAAATTTTAAATCCCTAAATTTAATATATCTGGTGATATCTCATGAATATCAAAATTGTAGAAGAGATGTGAGGCACTGGTAATTGTTAATAGTTTCATCATGTACCCTATTTTTTTTGATAAGACGATGTGGTCTATATCGATAGTAAGTCTTACTTCTGTAGAGCTACATTAAACGATGGAAAAGCGGGAAGAAGATATTTAAAAAGTTTATAACATTGCTACCCAATGAATATACAACCATACAAGTAGTTTCCAGAATTTTAAACCTTACAAAAAGTCTGAACATATTCATCTTGCTAAGATTGTTAGCAAACCATTAGTAATAAAAACATCAAAATAATAATTAAATAATTAGAATATAAGTTATAAAATAATTAAACTAAAGTGTATCCATCTTCTTCTCTTCTTCTTCTTTTTTATTCCAAAATTTTCTTCCTCACTGTCGTCCTTAGATTTTAATACCATATTCTTGAATCAAATTAGCTATTAGCCTTTATCGTTTGGTGAAAAAAATTAGAGACTAAATTGATTAAGTCATTATAATTAGAGGGCTAAATTGCAAATAATATAACTTAGGAGACTAAATCACAAGTACCAATTAGCAAATAAGATTAATATCCTCTCTATGAGTTTTGTAACTAGGAACCTTTTCTTTCGCAAATTTTTAACTTCGATGTTCATTTTAATTTAGGGTAACTTTTTTTCCTGGTTTAATAATTCATCTTAGACTTGAATGAGGTAAATTAACAAATAAATATGATGGCATTAGTTAAGCCAAAAAGAGGAAAAAGCTCTAAGCCAACAAGAAGAAAAAGATCACACGCTTTCAGTTCTGTTTTTGTTTTTTTTTTAATATTATTATTTGGTTTTTTTAGGTTGAAAATTAAGTTGGAGGAATCAAAAATTTCAAAGTGAGAAGTCTTGTCAGTGTTTCGTCATAAAACTTGTAGTTGTAGCTATTGAAAGTTTACCCCAGAGACGCGTGATACTGAAATAACTCTTAGGAAAACGTGATAGCATCCGCCGCACGATTGAAAGAGTTATCCACTTATCCTATATATTAACTCGTATAAGAGCATCTGTAGTCGTTTAGAGCATCTGTAGTCGTGGGCTAAATACTCAAAATTTGAAAAAAATAAAAATCGTTTCGCTGCGGTCGTCTTCCAAATATTTAAAATTTGGATGTACGATGAATAGTAAACTGTTAAATATAGCAGATGATTTGGCAAAAGCCAAAATATAGCAATCGGAAAATTATCTTTCGTCCCTAAAATATGACGAAGAATAATATCCCGTTGCGTCAGATTTTTGCATGTAGGACGATGCACAATGTCCCATTGTTTATTAAAAAAATATAAAAAATGAAGCTTATGTGTTGGACGGTGTATTATACACCGTCCCACCAATTTTGAATAAGACAAAATTGGTGGGCCGGTGTATAATCCACCGTCCCATCCCACTGCCATCTTTTTTTTGGGTCTTTTAGTGCCCAAATTTTATTTATTTATTTATTTTTTAAAGTTGGGGACGAGAGATAATAAATCGTCCGGCCATATTTTAGCTTTCAACGACTGCAGCGCGCAGCCATATTTTCTATTTCCAAAAGCCAAATACCCAAAAATTAGCTTAGAACGACTACAGATACTTTTACAGTAATCAAAATTTCTATATTTGAGTTTAGAAATATGAATTTTAAGTTGGGCTGGTAATGGTTGAAATTCAAAATTTGAGTCCGACGGTGATGATTTTTTTGCTGTTAAATCTCGGCCACTGATTTTAAAAAAAATCCAAAATTTGAGTCCAACGGTGGATGATTTTTTTCTGTTATATCTCGGCCGATGATTTATTTTTTTAAAAAAAAATGAGTCAAACACAACTTATTTATTAAAAAAATTGTACGCGGAAATACATAATAATTTCTATAGGTCCATTCAATCTCATCTCTTGATCAAATAATGAAACCAATATAAAAATAACTTTATATGCATAATTAATGCTATATGCTATATTCCATATTTAAAAAAAAGAAAAAATGGGGGCCAAAAATAGGCTATATTCCACCTTGTTGCGTCCGATCTGTTTTTTGATTTTTTTTATAATATTAATTTCGTTAGTAAAATCATTTTGCATCTGATTTCTTCAGAATTTTTTTTTAAAATCAGACGCAAAATGATCTTACGTCTGAAATATTTTTTAAAATTTTTTTTGATCTTAATTCCTCATACGCAAGATCATCTTGCATTCGAGAAGTTTATTTTAGATCGAACGCAAGATGATCTGCCAATTCCTATATTTAGAAAAATTTCTATACCATCTCTCAAATATAGAAGCCTACTGTAGCGATTTTTTCAAAATTTCGAAAATATAAAGAACGATTGCAGTGGTTCGTTCCCTATATTTTCAAAATTTTGAAAATATAGGAAACTCAAGACTACAAATGCTCTAAGTCATAGCCCATATCCCTCTCAAGTGAGGAATGTGCATGCATTCTAAAGCAATTTGGTATTGGATCTTTTCGAGAGATCATGCATGGAGGTGCTCATCTTATACATTTGACAAAGGGCTTAATTAGAGTCGACGTTACAATTACAGGAAGGATCTACGTCTTAGTAAAATTTCTCAAAAATCGTCAAAACATAAACGAGCTTGGCAGTTGCGGAAGTGATGTATATCTAGTTTACAACACGTACGCAAAATTCACTTCAATAGTATTGGATGAAATTTTGCGTGTAGGGCATAATTTACGCAACTCCAACATAACAACACGCAAAAATGATCCAAATTTTGCGAGTACAAACAATTTCATGCTTAGCATCAGTTTCTTGTTTTTGTTCAAGAAATGATTTTCATAATTTTTATTAGGGCAAAAGCCAAAGTACCCCCCAACGTTTGGCCCGAGTACAAAATGTCCATACCACGTTTGAAAAAGTACAATAACCCCATTCTTCCGTTAACTTAACCCTTTCCGTTAAGTTATAATTATTAAATTACTTTTTTACCCTTACCCTCTCATATTTAATCTCTTTCTTCCCTTTCTTCATTCCTTTTTTCTTCCATAATTTTTTCTTGTTCTTCCCTTTATTCCATTTTTCTTCATTCATGATTTCCAAAATAACAATTAATTATAACGTGTATTGCACGTGTAGATTACTAGTTATGTTTAAAATGTAGACACATGTGTATAAAAAAATAAGTCATCTGGAAGGAAAAATTTCCCATACATATTGCAATGTCCAGTTTTTTATATTATCGAAAAATGTTCATTTAGGACCACCTAAAACATGGATGCCTAAATTACCTTTATATGCCCTACGGTGGCTGAATTACCTTTATATGCACTAAGGTTTACCCAAATTTATAAATATCTTCTTACGAAAACTTTCCATTTTAATAACTTGACTTTTTTTGACATTTTTCTACCTAACTTTCATGACGGAAAGTTATAATTCATACATCTACTTAAATGTTAAAGTCCATCTATTCTCTTTTGTCTGAGGAACTTCAAACCCTCATCGACTGGCCTTATTTCTACCTCACTTTCTCATCTAAGTCTTAAATCCCTAATATCCAGAAAAATAAAGAAAGAAAAAATTGTGGACGGTAAAAATGTCCTGAAATATCATATGGAAATATTTCACCCATTTTTTTTAACATAATGGTAATGTTAAGTAGCAGAGTGTAAAGTTGAGAAAACGTTGATATATTTAAAGATAAAGTTTTTCATATGGATATACTTAAATTTAAAGGTGAAAAATTAGGGTTAGTGAATGTAAAGATCATGACACTATATATAACTGCACGGCTAAAAAAGAGATATTAGACTATATTAGGTTTTAGGGTAGGCCCAGAGCCGGCTCAACAACTCTCACATCAGAAGACATCAACAAAATTTCTCACTAAATTTTAGAGAAAAAGAATGAAGAAATGGAAGAAATAGATTGAATATGAAAGGGTAAGGGTAAAAAAGTAATTTAATAATTATAACTTAACGGAAAGGGTTAAGTTAACGGAACAATAGGTTTATTGTACTTTTTCAAACGTTGTATGGGCATTTTGTACTCGGGCCAAACGTTGGGGGGGTACTTTGGCTTTTGCCCTTTTTATTAAAAAAAAAAAAGACCTTATCACCGCTTTGTTAATAAAGAATTAACAAAATGAGCTATAATATTTTTATGTCAATAATTAGTCCAAATCCCCAGTATAATCCAAAAGGGAAAACCCACCTTGAAGTCTAGGGTCCAAACATCTATCCATCTCATTTATGTTATTCATGCGGGACTATTATTCAAGACACTCCCTCAAACACATCCAAACTCTAGACAATAAAGCGGCGCGCACACACACATTGGGGCATGATCGAGTAAAAACTCTTTTGGTGATAACCACATGAAAATTTTTATTTGAGACATTAGTTGAAAGATCTGAACTGTTTATCTTGATCTACATAAGTAAATTAGTCTATAAATGAGAAATCAAATTGTTTGAGATTCGTTTGCTCATGCATTCAAGTATTACAAATTATATGGATGAAAAATTGTTATTTTTTATAATGATATGATGCATAAAAAAAATGAATTCCAAATGATTTGATTTTATATTTCTAGATTAATTTGGTCAATTTAAACAATATGAACGATTTGAATCGTCCAAAATATAATAGACGTGAAGTTCTCACGAAGCTTATCGTGAGAACGGTTCTTGCGAAAACCAGGCACAGTATTTCTACTGATAAATCCAACCATCCAAAAACCTAATATCAATCAGTACATAATAATAATTAAGAAGATTTAATCAAAAAAATTAATAATTAAGAAGATTATGTTGTCAAGTACAATTCACTGCAATATGCAAATCCCTCACACACCCTCATAATCTATTCTAAAATCAAACTCAGAGAAATCAATATTTAGTCGAATCAGCTGACAAATATAATCGAAGGATCGCAGCAGCACTCAATCAATCAAGCGGAAACAGCAAAGAGCAGCAAGACTACCCAAAACAAATTAAACAAAAAGTTAATTAATTTAATATATAATTTTTTTAAAACATAAATTAAAAAACATTAAAATTCATACCATCCTTCGAGATACCCGGTGTCTCGCCCAGGCGGCGGTGCAGGAGCAGCGTACTGCGGCGGTGCCATCACCGGCGGCCCTTGGTAATACCCAAAAATCAAATTAAAGTTATAAAACATTTGGAGTAGTGTTAGAATACAAATACAATTTTCCTTAACCCTTCTGCAACTTTAAAGTTTTAGCTTAGCGAAATGGACTTTCACATAATATCAGAGTCTATCGTTCTAAAAGATCTATATTAATTTTATCATCGTCGTCGAGATGGAGTGATTCTCATCTTCATCGGGATCACTTCACCTCCCGACATCTCTCTTCCTTTCTCGATTTTGATCAAAACCCTAATCTTTCCTAAAACCGTAAATCTCACCCCGAACAAGTAGAATATTAACCAATATTTTAAGTTACGTAAAAAAAATAATTTTTTTTATAAAAAAATAAATACCTTGAGCAGGATATGGAGCTTGCGCAGGATTCATGATGAATTGAGGCTAAATTACAGAGAAATAAAACAAATCTTGATGATATGGCAGACTTCAATGGTATATTGTTGGGTTTTTTATAGAAAATATGAGGGGGAAAAGAAAACGAGCGAGAGAATAAAAACATTATGCAAGGAGTAATAAAAGGAGAGTTCTGGAATAATTTAGGAAATGAATAAATTAATTAAGGGTTTTAACAAGGGTACCCCTCACAAATAAGCTAATATCACATATACCCTTTAGTTTAGAAGATAGTTGGAATTGAGATTTGAGGTTTGAGTTTAAGGAATGAAGTTGTTGATGTTGCTGTGAGGTTTGGATATTTTTGTGAAAGTGGGTTCGGCCGAAGGTGGTGGTTGGGCGGTATGAATAGAGTGGAGTTGGGTTGTCAGCCGAAATTAATATTGTTAAAGAAGAAGATGAGGAAATAGTAAGAGAAATATTTGTAGTCAATAGTCGAAACTCAGAAACATCTAGGCACTAGCAGCCTATAATCGAATCCGATACAAGAAAATACTGCAATCATCTGTAGAATTCTAATCGAGTGTCAATTTGAGATGGATTTTAAATTGTTAGTAACAAATGTGATAATAATTATTTGTGAGGGAGTATATATAATATTAGCTTATTACGGGGGGGTACGCGCATTAAAATCCTATTAATTAATTAATTTGTAGTAAGTGAAGATAATGGAGCAGGTCAACAGGTTCCAGGATCTTTCTTTTGGTGTCAATAATGGTGGGCTTGAATTTTTTGACAAAATTTAGTTGCGGACAGGTGGTGGTTCCGGGTCATAAATAAACATGTATTACTAGTATATCTAGAGATATTATTCAATTTTTTTTCACTTTTTTCCAAAAAAGTTCTTATTTATGTTGAAATTTTGTCTTAATTATTCATCTTAATCCTACCAAACATTCTTAGAAAATTGTACTTTCAACTTTCTAGATTTTATTTTCTCCATAAAATTAATACTAACTCATCATCTCAAAAAGTTGGTGGAAAAAGAATGTCTTGAAATTGGGAAAACATTAATTACAATTTCTTAAAATCAGAAATTGTATTGAAAATAGAATTAGTAATTAAATCATGGAGACTTATTAATAAGGGTATAGAGGAAAACAAATGTTTATCTCACCTTTTCTTAATCTGTGTGCAAAACTCCTGAATATCACTTAAAGTGAAACGGAGGGATCATGGCACTTATGTTAGATATACTAGTAATTTACATGTACGATGCACGTTTTAATAATTTCAAAAAATAAAAATAAAAACTCGGACGTATGGAAGATTTGAACTGGAAATCTTCTTTATATTAGTTATGTATGTGCGTTGCACATGTTGGTAGAATGACAAAATGACAAATGACACTAAGGCCTTCTCTCGTTATAATATTAGAGATTAGAGATTATAGATGTGTGCAGGGGCTCCCCTCACATTAGAAAGTGCCCCGCCACGTCAGCAGTAGCAGCAGCCCTTTGCAAATTCTCAAGGTGGACTCCACCTTGTGAAGTCCAATAACTTGAGGGCTAATGAGTGAACGAATTCCACCTTGTGAAGTCCAATAACTTTCATGGACTGGAGGCATCACTTTCACTTTAGCTGCTAGGGCCATTAACCTTCCCACGTATGTTGCAAATGATTCATTGGGTAACTAAGGTCTACTCGTCAAGTAAAGCCTCCAACAATTCATTCTATAGGGCGAGTGGGCACGACATCGATGTTGTAGCAGAACTGCTTGATGAACTTGTCGGCCAACTCAGCGAATGTTTAAATTTCTTCGGCCGGGAGGTTGGTAAGCCAGTCTAATGCTGCCCCGGAAAGGCTTCATTGGAATAAGCTGATAAGGTTTGCATCGTCACCAGCGAATTCCGTGCAGTAATGAAAACACGACTGCAGGTGAGCTGAATCCGCCCGGGCTTGCTGAACCCATTGTAACGATGGAATGTTGAAGGCATGTAGCTTGTGGTTTAGGGGTTTCAAAGGAATTCGGGAAGGAGGGCCTATGAGAATTTAGAAGCCGAATGCGCTTGCTTTTGTTTCCTTCTACTAGGGATTTCCACTCTTTTTTTTTTCCCATTCCTCCAAACAAAAAAAATTAACCTTTTAGGATACCTATTTTTAGGTACCCAGAACAACCGTCGACTCATAAGCTATGGCATGCAGGTATAACCGCCTAACGGCCTACATATTTCATAAAGAGCTATTTCTATTGAGTTACCAAGTCCACCGAGATCTATTTCAGTATTCGAAACATTACCGGGGCTCACCTCCCCTACTAATCAAAAGCTCTTCGGGACATCAGGCGAGAAACAACTACTCTGCCACAGCTATTATGATGATAGAGAACCCGGGACACAGGAATCACCTGGATCTCAGCAAAGGGAGAGGAACCACTACGTACAGAGTTTTTCAAACAGCAACAGGAACAAGCCCACCGGGTTGAGAACCACCATACTACCTAGATAACCTAAACCTTTGTACATGAATGAATGCACACTCACTACTCCCTATAGTTATCTATCTATCCAGATATATACGAGATCTCCTACCTATCAGTCACCGACTTGATACATACGGGAACAACCCACCAACACATCAAGGAGAAGTCTGATATGCGTTAAGAGCATGGCACCGGTAGCTCTAATAGCGAAGAAAAGGCGTGCGAGGACCCTCCATTTCAAAGTCCTATAATCTATGCTGTGCTGTATTTCCAACACACTGGACCTTAGCTGTTCTCAGCAGGGGAAATACGACCTCTAGCCGCATGAAATCATGGAGTTGGCTTCTTCGTTACCTCGGGTTGGGATCTTTCCCCTATAGAAGAGATGGCTCCCGATCATAAGCCACAGTTTTCTCATTACTTGCATAAAACATATTCCGGCCGGCCCTGTTTCGTCTTTCGATCTTGGCAAATAAGTTTCTCACCAGCACCAACTCAGATTTCAGACGGCTCTTCCTTGCTAGTCGAAGAGGCAGTTGATGTCAATCTCGCGAGGACAGCCCCAAGATGACTCAGCTGAGGGCTGCAATCCTCAGACGAGAAAAAAGCAGCTCTTACCTCTCTTCTGGCTGAATACAGAGATGTTTTTGCGTGGTCTCTTATGCTGCCGATCCCGATTACTCCTTGGTGGAGTAGCACCGCTTGGTTGTACGGTCCGATGCCAAGCCGGTTAAGCAGGAATCGAGGAAAATGCATCCTGAAGTGTTGAGCTCTTTCGGTGAAAAAAGGCAGGAAGCGAATGCTGGCTCGCCCAACCCGTCGATAGGGTCAAAGGTAAGGTATATTCGCAAAGGAAATGGAGTTGGGGCATCAGCAGGAGTAGAATAAGATGATCCAGCACATCGGCTGGGGGGAATGAAAGAATTCGGTTCTCAATTCCGGGAAAGCTACCCATGATTTTCTTCGTCACCAACCATTTCCGGTGACTCAAGCATAGCATCTTTCCCCAAGCCCTTGTCATTTCCAGGATCGGTAGTTCCATCCCCTCCGTTCAGTTCTGCTTCGTATCCCATCGATACCTCAGGCAGGCATAGGAGAGTAATCGATTAGCCCAATCATCGGAGCCTTGGAATGGGAGCAAACGTAGCTGGGTCGTCTTCGTCGCCTCTCTCCCTTTATATATAACGCATGCAGTAATTATAAAACACTCGGATCAGGACCTTCTTGAATGGGTGAAAGCTGGCGGCAGGGCTTGCTTAACCGGATACACGGAATTGGGATCTCTCTCGCATGCAAATCTTTCTCTCGGGAAACCCTCGAAACTTCTATGTTCGTTGGTAGGAGCAGCGGGATCGGGATGATGAGTCTTATTTATATTCTATATATATTAGAATATATATATAGAATATAAATAAGACCAAAAAGAAGAAATTGCAAGAGAAAGATATTGTATATAGATAGAGGATAAAATAACAATGTGGAAAACAAGACAGGGATTTTTTACAATGACACTGTACAACTATTTGGAAAAGAAATGTAGCGCAGCTTGGTAGCGCGTTTGATTGGAGTAAAAAATGTCACAGGTTCAAATCCTTTCATCCCTACCCATTACTTCTCCTATGGGCAGTAACGAGGGCGTAGCTTGAGATCGATTCAAATTGGACAAAATTGTTCGTTTAATTAGCATGCGGTAAAAAAATAATCCTTTTCTTTACTTCTCTCCTATCGTAAGAAAGCGTTCTTAGTTCAGTTCGGTAGAACGTGGGTCTCCAAAACCCGATGTCGTAGGTTCAAATCCTACAGAGCGTGATTCTGTTCTTGTTATGTTATGTCGAATAAAAAAAAAAGCACTTAACTAACAAAATAGTGTGGAATTGCAACTTTCATTTGACCTCCTGCAGATCAAGGAGGAGGTTAATAAAAAAATGTTTTTTTGGAGCCCCAAGTCAAATCTTTGAATACTTCCACAAAGTGGTGACGAAACATATCACTTTCGTTTTTCAAATCTTTCCTCTAACTCGATCCGATCCCGTATAATAAGCGAGCTCTTGACTCGATCGCAGACATTTCTGCAACACCTCTAAGAGAGGAACAAATAGTCAATTTGGAAAGCAAATATTGTCATAAGTCAGCCTCTTTCAAATATGAATCGATCTGATTCAGAAGGGAAGAACTTGCATCAGTATCTCAGTTTCAATTCAAACATGGGTTTGATTCACACTCCATGTTCTGAGAAATATTTACCATCCGGAAAGAGGAAAAAACGGAGTCTTTGTCTAAAGAAATACGTTGAGAAAGGGCAGGACTGCTACTACTTCCCTTTCAACGAGATAGTGCTTTTTCAAATCTCTCAAAATGGAATCTGTTCCAAACATATATGCCATGGTTCCTTACTTCGACAGGGTGCAAATATCTAAATTTCACCCTTTTAGAGACTTTTTCAGACCCCTAAGTAGCAGTCAAAAATTTGTATCCATTTTTGTTTTTTCATTTTCCTGTCCCTATGTTTCTACAGGAGCATGTGGTAATGCTTTTTTTTTCTATGGACCAACCAACCGGCCAGTCCACAAACAAGTACTAAATGAGGAAAACACAAGTCTATTACTAAATAAGAATGTATTAGGGCTATACGGACTCGAACCGTAGACCTTCTCGGTAAAACAGATCCAAATTATTATTATATTATCGAAATCAAATATAAAATATATTTAATCAAAGACCCAACATTTTGTTGCATTGGGCTCTTTCATCAACTGATTGATGTAAAGATCAGTTAGTCCACCATATTTTTGCTTTCCTTTACAGGAAGATAATAAGATGGCGTACTATCAAATCAAGGTGCTCTGATTCATCATTTCTGATCTGGGAGCAATACCAAAGTGTTTCAAAGAAGGGTTACCTTGACTTAGGTCTGCCTCCGGCCTAGATCACAACCTAAGTGAAATGGAGTCTCTATCGCTCTGCAGCAAGAGTCAAATATGAGAATACACCTTCAAGTTCATAGGACGAAAAGAGGTTCTTTTGAGTCCCTTGTACTCATTATGCCTAGCATTGAATGTGAATGGACTGGGTATTTACCTTATCAATTAGCAAATCAATGGCGGGTTCTATTTGATTTGGCATTTGAATTTGCACTCGAATCGAACCGAATCAAATATTTGTAAGGCCTTGATTTAAGTTCTCTTGTTCCCTTGAATCTATGGAGTAAGACATCGATTTATCAATAAGATCAATTATGTTCATTGCATAATGGGCTCCCTTGAAAAGCATTGGCGCACGTGTAAACGAGGTGCTCTACCTAACTGAGCTATAGCCCTTGTCATGGATATCTTAACATATAGATAATTTCTTGTCAAGATAGGATCCCACATGACATGATAATTCTCTGATCCATTTACTGGTAGCGGATTGGTATTGCTTAGAAATAATATTCCACCTATAATCCCTGAAGTGATGGGTCTTTTTTTTGTTATGATAAATAACCTACTTAACTCAGTGGTTAGAGTATTGCTTTCATACGGCGGGAGTCATTGGTTCAAATCCAATAGTAGGTAGAACTTATTTGATACCGGAGTTAATTGTATCTAATAAGTTTTTCTACCCATCTTTTTTTTTTCGTTGTATCATCAGATTCAACTTGGTTGTGTTCAATTGGCAGAATAAAAATGTAGTGTATAATCCAGAACTTCTTTTGATTATTTTGATGTATTTGACTAGTAGGAAATAACATTCACAGCCTCTACTCGTGTCCTAGCTCGTCTGAGAGCTAGATTCGCCTCAATTGCTTGTCTCTTACCCTGAGCTTTACTCAAGTTAGCTTCAGCTATTTCAAGAGCTTGTTGAGCTTCTTGCGGATCAATGTCAGTACTCATCTCCGCATCATTTCCTAAAATGGTGATCTCATTATTACTTATTCTAGCGAAACCATCCATCAGGGCCACTGTTAACCATTGGTCATTGAGGCGTATTCTCAAAAGACCTATATCTACCGCTGTGGCAATAGGGGCGTGGTTTTGTAATACGCCAATTTGGCCACTATTAGTAGATAAAACGATTTCTTTCACTTCTGAATCCCAAATAATTCGATTAGGAGTCAGTACACAAAGATTGAAGGTAATTTCTTCAATTTGCTCTCCTCTTCTAAGTTAATAGCTTTCGCGGTAGCTTCATCGATATTACCCACCAAAGAAACTGCTCGGGAAGACCGTCTAATTCTCCGGAAAGGATCAGTTGAAACCCCTTAATTGTGTCTGCTATACCGACATATTTCCCCGGAGAACCGGTAAAGACTTCTGCCACGAAGAAGGGTTGTGATAAGAAACGCTCAATTTTTCGTGCTCTTGCGACTATTATATTAGTAGATGAAACGATCTTCTTCGGATAATTCGTCCAACCCCAGGATAGCTATAATATCCTGAAGTTCTTTGTAACGTTGTAAAGTTTGCTTAACTTTTTGCGCAGTTTCATAATGTTCCTCGCCAACGATACGAGGTTGTAACATAGTTGACGTTGAATCTAAAGGATCTACCGCTGGATAAATGCCTTTGGCAGCTAATCCTCTTGATAGTACGGTAGTAGCATCCAAATGTGCAAATGTCGTGGCAGGAGCGGGGTCGGTCAAATCATCCGCAGGTACATAAACTGCTTGGATCGAAGTTATAGATTGGTAGAAGTAATTTTGCAAAGAACCCATTTCTGTACTAAGGGTAGGTTGATAACCCACCGCGGAAGGCATTCTCCCTAATAAGGCGGATACTTCTGACCCCGCTTGGACGAAACGAAAGATATTGTCGATGAATAGAAGCACGTCTTGTTCATTAACATCACGGAAATATTCCGCCATGGTTAGTGCAGTCAAATCAACTCTCATACGAGCTCCCGGCGGTTCATTCATTTGACCATAGACTAGAGCTACTTTTGATTCTGCAATATTTTTTTAACCCCGGATTCTTTCATTTCCATGTAGAGATCATTTCCTTCACGAGTACGTTCGCCTACTCCGCCAAATACGGATACGCCTCCATGAGCTTTGGCAATGTTGTTGATCAATTCCATGATAAGTACTGTTTTACCCACGCCGGCTCCGCCAAATAGTCCGATTTTTCCTCCACGGCGATACGGAGCTAAAAGATCCACCACTTTAATCCCTGTTTCAAAGATTGATAATTTTTTATCTAATTGTATAAAGGCAGGCGCAGATCTATGAATAGGAGATGTTGTACGAGTATCCACGGGACCTAAATTATCAACAGGCTCTCCAAGAACATTGAAAATTCGTCCGAGAGTAGCTCCGTCGACTGGAACACTTAGAGGAGCTCCCGTGTCAATCACTTCCATTCTTCTCGTCAGACCATCTGTAGCACTCATAGCTACAGCTCTAACTCGATTATTTCCTAATAATTGTTGTACCTCACAAGTCACATTAATTTGCTGGCCGGCAGTATCTCAGCCTTTAACTACCAAAGTGTTATAAATATTAGGCATCTTGCCCGACGGAAAAACAACATCCAGTACTGGGCCAATAATTTGAGCGATACGCCCTAGGTTTTTTTCTTCAAGTGTGGAAACCGCAGGACCAGAAGTAGTAGGATTGATTTTCATAATAATGAAAGTAAAATATGTCGAATTTTTGTTTCTTGGAGATTTCAATAGAAGATATTTGAATAGTACCGAATCGAAAATAAATATCCGATAGCAAGTTGATCGGTTAATTCAATAAGAAATAAATGGGAATTAGCACTCGATTTAGTTGGTACCACCCAACCGAATCAAATTCAATCGTTTACTCATTTAATGTTTAATGAGTCAATTTTAAAGTTCAACCAGTTTTTCTTTTTTATTTAATTTCGAATTAGAATTCTATTTATTTTCTATTTTATAGATTTATATATATAATATATAGTTATAGTTTAGTTATTTAGTTATATTTATATATTATATTATAGTTAGTAGTTATTTATAGTTATAGTATAGTGCCTATTTTTTTTTTATATCTTTTTCATGGATGAATTATGCCTATTTTCACATCTAGGATTTACATATACAACATATACTACTGTCAATTAGATTTTTTCTTAGTATTTAGATTTGGATATTCAAAAAAAGAAGTGGATCAATTCCATTATAAACTTGAAGAGGATTGGATTGGGTTGCGCCATGTATATCAAAGAGTATAAAATAATGATGTATTTGGTGAATGAAATGCATGGTCTAATAACGAACTTAATTCGTTGATAATAGAGAATATTAGTGGAATCTTTTTTTTTAAGATTGGTTTCAAAGGTTTTATTCACGGCTAATCCATATCGAGTAGACCTTGTTATTGTGAGAA
This sequence comes from Hemerocallis citrina, assembly GCA_017893485.1. Taxonomy (NCBI): domain Eukaryota; kingdom Viridiplantae; phylum Streptophyta; class Magnoliopsida; order Asparagales; family Asphodelaceae; genus Hemerocallis; species Hemerocallis citrina. Next base: position 229,446,861 of record CM030366.1, on the reverse strand, counting down.
TTATTAATTCATGAGTTTTAGGGAGGGACTTATGTCACCACAAACAGAGACTAAAGCAAGTGTTGGATTTAAAGCTGGTGTTAAAGATTACAGATTTACTTATTATACTCCTGATTACGAAACCAAAGATACTGATATCTTGGCAGCATTCCGAGTAACTCCTCAACCTGGAGTTCCCCCTGAAGAAGCAGGGGCTGCGGTAGCTGCCGAATCTTCTACTGGTACATGGACAACTGTGTGGACTGATGGACTTACCAGTCTTGATCGTTACAAAGGACGATGCTATCACATCGAGTCCGTTGTTGGGGAAGAAAATCAATTTCTTGCTTATGTGGCTTATCCTTTAGACCTTTTTGAAGAAGGTTCTGTTACTAACATGTTTACTTCCATTGTGGGTAATGTATTTGGTTTCAAAGCCCTACGAGCTCTACGTCTGGAGGATCTACGAATTCCTCCTGCTTATTCCAAAACTTTCCAAGGCCCGCCTCACGGCATCCAAGTTGAAAGAGATAAATTGAACAAGTATGGTCGTCCCCTGTTGGGATGTACTATTAAACAAAAATTGGGATTATCTGCAAAAAACTACGGTAGAGCGGTTTATGAATGTCTACGTGGTGGGCTTGATTTTACCAAGGATGATGAAAACGTGAACTCACAACCTTTTATGCGTTGGAGAGACCGTTTCTTATTTTGTGCTGAAGCAATTTATAAAGCGCAAGCCGAAACAGGTGAAATCAAAGGACATTACTTGAATGCAACTGCAGGTACATGTGAAGAAATGATCAAAAGGGCCGTATTTGCCAGAGAATTGGGAGTTCCCATCGTAATGCATGACTACTTAACTGGGGGATTCACTGCAAATACTAGTTTGGCTCAGTATTGCCGCGACAATGGACTACTTCTTCACATCCACCGCGCAATGCATGCAGTTATTGTTATTGATAGACAAAAAAATCATGGTATGCATTTTCGTTTACTAGCTAAAGCATTACGTATGTCTGGGGGAGATCATATTCACTCTGGTACAGTAGTAGGTAAACTGGAAGGGGAACGTGAAATGACTTTAGGTTTTGTTGATTTATTACGTGATGATTTTATTGAAAAAGACCGAAGTCGCGGTATTTTCTTCACTCAAGATTGGGTTTCTATGCCAGGTGTTCTTCCCGTGGCTTCAGGAGGTATTCATGTTTGGCATATGCCTGCCCTAACCGAAATCTTTGGAGATGATTCCGTACTACAGTTCGGTGGAGGAACTTGAGGACACCCTTGGGGAAATGCGCCTGGTGCGGTAGCTAATAGGGTAGCTTTAGAAGCATGTGTACAAGCTCGTAATGAGGGACGTGATCTTGCTCGCGAAGGTAATGAAATTATCCGCGAAGCTTGCAAATGGAGCCCTGAACTAGCCGCTGCTTGTGAAGTATGGAAAGAGATCAAATTCGAATTCGAACCGGTGGATAAAATAGATAAACAGAAAGCCTAAGAACTAAGCACACATAATTCAGTAATTTCTGTTTGTTCTCCTAATTGATTGCAATTAAACTCAGCGCCTATGTTGCCCATTTTAAAAGAAAGAAGAGAAATTGGTGCACTTACATAAGGACCCGAGAGAGACTGCCTTCTCTCAGGCCAGCTGTCTTCTACTTCTAGTCGACTGCTCTATGACGGTCTGACCTCTTTCCTGGATTCTTCGTCGATTCCTCTTCCCCACGTTCCTTTTGTCTCGGGCGTTGGTGTAGTACAAGACTATCCTCTATCCGGATAGAGATGTCCCTATAAGCGACTACGCCGATCTTTTATTATATGTTTTGGCCATGTCCGTTTCCGCTCCTAAGAGGAAGGTTTGGATCTTTCAATCTTATGTCGTGAGGGATGTGACCTATGTTAGGTCCATAAGATACCACAGCTTTTGGTGTTCTATGATTCACCTCCGAATAATGAGTAGGTAGTTCGATCCTTTTGATTCTTATCTTCCTAGTAAATGGGGATCCGGAGCAATAGGTCTTCTTACTATATAAAGAAGACTTGTAAACAAAAGGACTTATTGTTCGAGTCAGAAGATTTCGGTTTTTCTCTTTCCTTCTCTTCGATAAGAAGAAGTATTTGAAATGAAAAAAATTCCTCTTCATTCTGTTGTGCTCAGCGAAGGAACTGCCTAAGCATACTTTTTCGGATCCAAACTTCTTTATTCTTTCTAAGTCTTCTTCTTGCATAGAAGAACGCAACTCTTGCAAAAACCGGGATTTGAGTAGTAGGCGGCACCCCCTCCGAGTTTTTAGTAGGCGGAACCATTCTGTTTTGCTTCTTCTCCACATTCTGACCGGCAGGAATTTTCCTATGATTTTATCAACTGATATGTCGATATAGAAAGATCTCCTTATTTCTTCACCGCAGGTTCTCGCCTCATTTTCTTGAAAAGATATTAGATCATCGTGGGAAACTTTCAAAGACGGAATGCTTACCAGTCCATTATTCACACAAACCCTTCGATGACTTATCGGCTGCCTTGCTTGAGGAAGAGTGTTACAAAAATGGAGACGAACCGGAATCACGTCCGATCTTGTTTCTTGATTGAGTAGAAAAGGGATATATGAAGTGTGTTCTCTTCCTCTGTGCATCTCCCTTATGGGCAAATCCCCATAATAAAGGGGCAACTTTCGTGTAGTTTGTGATTTGATGTTAGTGTTTAGATTTTCTCTCTGAGAAAGCTTTCTTTTCATGGATCTCCTCTTGTTCCTCAATCTTCGGAGAATGCGGCGTTGTATTAGAGAAAGTTCTCTGTTCCGAACATTTCCTGGAAGTAGACGACACGTTTTAAATATTAATGCAGGCATGGTCCTATCTCGTCGAATCCGTCTTTTTCGCCACATCGCGTAGTTCAGTTACTCTCCCCACATGATAGAGTAGAGTCGGTCCATTTCCGCTTGCGTGCGGAAGCTTAAGGGAATAGGGTTCCCTTGATTCAAGTGCTCCACCTGGAGAGCGGATACTCTCTGGAGGAGAGTATCAAAAAACCCCACGCTTTATCGAGCCGGAGGGGCTCGATATATTTATCAAGCACGTGCTGGGGCAGGTTATGCTCCTTCCCAATGTTGAACAGGATGATGAGTTCATGTTTAACATGGGAACGCAGATAGTCAGGGGCCTCAAAGCATTTGGGAAGTTCTAGAGCTGCTTCCCAGTCGGGCTTGGTAGCCGAACCCGAACCCTCGCCTGACGGAAGCACTTGATTCCCAAAGAAGGACGCGGGCGTACCTTCGGAATCTATCTCCAGAACGGCTTTCAGAGCCAGAGTTGCAACTAAAGACAGACTTTTGGACCCACTGCACTTTCCAATGAAAGTGCATATAGCTCTTGCATAAAGAGCCATCTCTAACTTTGTTAGAAATATTGAGGGAAATATATAATAGACGATCAAAGCTAGCAGGAGGAGTATCAAAAAAGAAATAAGGAACCTTCTGAAATACGATCAATATATCCTTTTTACATCTTGATAAACGAATTTGCCATAATCAAAATCACTAAACCAAAAGGAATCTTCACTACGATTCAGAGAAAGCACTGATTCGTCCGGAAATGGTCTTTTTTTGTGGCATAGTAGGAAGATTCTTATTTGACTGGGCTTATCGGCTGGAACTAAAGAAAATGGTTGTCCCCCTTTACAGGGACCAAACAGAACACTGGTTCACTGAACAGTGAAACTTTATCAACAGCCAACAAGCTCTAACTAATATATCTCTCTTATCTAAGCTGTTGCCGACACTAAACTACTTTGAACTTCACCGGGCTTTGACCATGTCTCCCGAACAATTTCAGTACATATGGCGTGAGACGATTCCACATATCGAGGTCGGAATGGGATCGGGTGTTTTCACGTCTCACCGTAGTGCCCGGTTTTTATTGATTGGAGATTGATGAACAAGAAGGAAAATAAATGGAAAAGTCGACTTTCAAACTTTCAATTAGACCCTACGAAGAGGAAGTGCGCGCTAGCTGTCAAAAAGTTATGACCTCGTGTGCCAAAGCTATTAATATCTTGTGCTAACTCGCGCTCGCTATACTATACTACTAAACTAACTAATATTTCTTTCTAGAACTAGAGTTTGCTTGCTGGAGTTTGCAGGTCCTTAGTTTAGTCAAGTAGGCGAGGGCATTTCCATCGCTCAGGATTCAATCCAGCCACAGGTTCCCCTACGGCTACCTTGTTACGACTTCACCCCAGTCGAAGACCCCACCGTGGTATGCGCCAATAAGACCACCAAAAGCCTTTGTGGCACTAGTAGTACACAGAAGTCATGGGTGATCATTGGTCCGATGCTTCGGGCGAAACCCATTTCCAGGGTGTGACGGGCGGTGTGTACAGGGCCCGGGTACATATTCACCGCGGCATGCTGATCCGCGATTACTAGCGATTCCAACTTCATGTTCCCGAGTTGCAGAGAACAATCCGAACTGAGGCAATCTTTCCGGATTCGCTCCGCCTTACAGCCTTGCTTCCCATTGTCATTGCCATTGTAGCACGTGTGTGGCCCAGCCCATAAGGGCCATGCGGACTTGACGTCATCCCCACCTTCCTCCAGTATCTCACTGGCAGTCCCTCGTGAGTGCGGCACGCACCTTTTTCTTTGTTTCAGAGCGGGGCGCGTACTATTACCACTACGTACCACACCACCGGGCGGCTCGCCTGAATGCCGAGTCTTCCTCCGCCGCCAACACGACTTCGGTTCACACGTGAAAGTGCTTCGAAAGGCGCCGGCTCCCTCTTGCTGAAAGCACAGCTACGTGCTGGCACTCAAGTCAAGTAGTAGCGCTGGCACGTCACTCGGCTCCCCGGCTCACTTCGGTTGCCATTTCTCCTTAGGCGCATGTCTCAGCAACACAAAACGAGGGTTTCGCTCGTTATAGGACTTGACCAAACATCTCACGACACGAGCTGACGACAGCCATGCAACACCTGTATGAAAGTCAGTACCATCCCGTTAAGGACAGGTTTTGTTGTTCATATGTCAAGGGCTGGTAAGGTTTTGCGCGTTGTATCGAATTAAACCACATGCTCCACCGCTTGTGCAGGCCCCCGTCAATTCCTTTGAGTTTCGGTCTTGCGACCGTACTCCCCAGGCGGAGTGTTTCACGCGTTGGATAATTGGTTTTAGGATTCAGCCGTGGATGCAGGATGCAGTCATGGAAAAGAATAATAAGGTTTGATTGATTACCCCAGCCCAGGAAGTTTTAGCACAAGGAAATCGTGGAAACGCAGCCTTATTGGGAAATGACTGGAGCTTTGGCCTATGTTGGAGTATGTGGAGAAGCGCCTTCTGTCGTTTTAGTTGAGGAGGCGGAATGCATCTCTTATGTGAAGGTCTCTCGAGCAAATGGAAGGTAGCCTAGCGCTTTCGCTTTCTATCACGAAAACAAAGAGCAAATCACCCCGCAGTTGACCCGGATCTGTATGTCCAAGCTTTGCATACGGGAGACTATAATTGAATGAGAAAAGGCAAGAAAGAGTGGCTCGACAGGCGTTCACCGTCATGGAATATGTTCTAGTAGACTTAAACCAAGAATGTGGCACGCCCCTATTTGTATTATCACATTTCACACTATGCCTGGTTCACTGGTATCTTAATAGTCCAACGGTAGAAACACTATAAAGGGGCAACCCAAAGTAGGAATGCTATTCGGGGAAGAGACAGGTCCACCACAGACAAGCATGAAGTGAAGGGGCGCGCTAGTCATCTCCTTTCTATCTATATGCCGATTGATATGGCTATTCGTACCTTTTTTCTCAATCCCTTGTGCCGTGTTTTGAAGTCTGTATCGCACTAATGAGAGGAGGTGGCACCAGATAGTTTGTTGATGAAGAACTTCATTCACAAGAGTCAACTGTGGCCTAAAGTAGGAACTAGATCTGACGCTACAATCCATAGAAATGTCATATGGGCGTCGTCATACTGGGAGTGGGGTCGGGGTCTGCCGGGTCTGGAAGCTGTATGAATTGGACTGTCTCTCTCTTCTTTTATCTATCATCATGGGCCAAAGCCCAATCTTCACCAGCCATGCCATGTTCTCTTGGTGAGTACTCCATGCCTTCTATCTTGATGCATACCTGCTGCTGCGATCGCTCTGTCTGAAACTAAGACTCCCGTCCGCTTGCGCTGCGCTTTCGTCTCGGGGTGTGAAGTTGAAGTGGCGCGACTGACTGCTTCGCCTAACTCAGATTCGAATTGATACTAGTCTTTCTTCATTCTCAGGTCTGTCATTGCCTGCCAAGAGTGGACGGATTGGCTGCCGTGGGCCCACTAAACCCTCGCGCGTCGCCCTGGGGAGGCAACCTTAACGGCGTAAGCACCTTTCTATCAACTCAAGGCAGGAAATGCGCATAGCCAAGGTGGAATTGACTCTAGTAGACCACTACTCGATGGTGGAACACGGGACTTGTAGTAGATGACTAGTCTGTCTTCAACCAATTATCATATATAGAGAGTCGTGTCATTGCGTAGAGAAATGGCCACTAAGAGAATGATCTCTTTGACATAGCTTTTCAATCAACAAAGCGGCGGGACCAATGAGCCTACATAGCACCCACTGGCATTTATGTCGGGTCGTAGTCCGGTATCCTTCGGGCGCTGTAAGAAAGAAGATGCTATGTCTCTGTTCTCATTCCCCATGGGGGCCATGAACTACGTGATAGAACCAGTCTTTCTTCTATAGTTATAGTCTTCCTCTACGAAAAGGTGGAACACCGTCTTTGTAGCTGTTTACTACGCCTACTTCATGTATACTAGCGCGCCCTTTTCTCGCGCACACCGCCCGCGGCGGAGATAGGTACGGCCGATACCTAAATACGGGTGTCTTATCCATAGGATCTTTTCTAAAGGGATAAGAAACAAATAGAAGAACATAACATATAAGGCTATTTATATTTGACCCACTACGGTCGTGACAGGTTGACCATTGTCGTCAACTAGGGAGACTTCAGTCAGCTCCCCGCCAATGAAAGCAGGTGACTGTTCCAACTGAACTGGATCAGGTGCACCCATTGGGTGCTAGAGCCAATGTTCTACACACAGAAGGACTGCTGCACTTAAAAAAAAAAAGAAAAGAGTTTTCTACCAGTGTATATCGAGAAGCCACGCTTTGCTGTTGATGGTCATATCGAAAAAGGTTTTCATAACTTATGTTGGAAGGGTTTGTCTCCGGTCTCCAAACTAAGATTCCATTCTTCGAAACAGAAGGCGGTGAGTTGATATTAAATTACCAAGCCGAGTCAGGTGTCTTTGCCTTCATGGCTGGGCTAAGGGGAACAGGACAAGGAAGGGAAGGGAGGGAAAAGAGAGAAGGTCAGGTCCGTACTCTGGCAGAGGAGGTAATTTAATATCAACTCCGGTCCTTTCATGCCAGGGTCAACTATTCCCTTTTACAGCTAGGTGGGGTAAAATATCGATCTATCTTCGCTCGGATGCGAGATCCGATTGATTCCCTCTTCAAGCGGCAACTACTCTCCTGTAAGCTAGCCAGCCAGTCAGTAAGCAGGAAAGCAGGAACAGGCTACTGGATCTCTTCCGGAAACAGTAGCTCTTGTTTACTTGCTTTGTCACTCGAGTTAGGAACCATATAAATAGCTGATAGTTGTCTTCTTAGGAGCGGGAATATGAGTATTGGCTATTGAGATAACTCTTGCTCTGTTGCTGACCTTAAAAGCTTACCGAACTAGCCTAGCGGTTTTCTTCTCTACGACCTCCCCAGGTACG